>JBBPBX010049960.1:0-25160 GCA_038048925.1 Garcialebias charrua | reverse complement strand
TATCCATCCATCCATCCATCCATTTTCTTCCGCTTATCCGGGGTCGGGTCGCGGGGGTAGCAGCCTAAGTAGGGAGGCCCAGACTTCCCTCTCCCCAGCCACTTGGAGCAGCTCCTCTGGGGGAATCCCAAGGCGTTCCCAGGCCAGCCGAGAAACATAGTCCCTCCAGCGTATCCTGGGTCTTCCTCTGGGTCTCCTCCCGGTGGGACATGCCCGGAACACCTCACCAGGGAGGCGTCCAGGAGGCATCCTAACCAGATGCCCGAGCCACCTCAACTGGCTCCTCTCGATGTGGAGAAGCAGCGGCTCTACTCCGAGTCCCTCCCGGATGACTGAGCTTCTCACCCTATCTCTAAGGGAGAGTCCAGCCACCCTGCGGAGAAAACTCATTTCAGCCGCTTGTATCCGAGATCTTGTTCTTTCGGTCATAACCCAAAGCTCATGACCATAGATGAGGGTGGGAACGTAGATCGATCGGTAAATTGAGAGCTTTGCCTTTTGACTCAGCTCTCTCTTCACCACGACAGACCGGTACAGCGCCCGCTTCACTGCGGACGCTGCACCTATCCGCCTATCGATCTCACGCTCCAGTTTTCCCTCATTCGTGAACAAGATCCCGAGATACTTAAACTCCTCCACTTGGGTAAGGACCTCCTCCCCGACCCGGAGAGGGCACGCTACCCTTTTCCGGCTCAAGACCATGGCCTCGGATTTGGAGGAACTGATCCTCATCCCGGCCGCATCACATTCAGCTGCAAACCGCTCCAGCGAAAGCTGTAGATCACGAGCTGATGAAGCCAATAGGACCACATCATCTGCAAAAAACAGAGAAGCGATTCTAAGGCCACCAAAACGGATCCTCTCAACACCTTGGCTGCGCCTAGAAATTCTGTCCATAAAAGTTATAAACAGAATCGGTGACAAAGGGCAACCTTGGCGGAGTCCAACTCTCACCGGAAACGAGCCTGACTTACTGCCGGCAATGCGGACCAAGCTCTGACACCGGTCGTACAGGGACCTAACAGCCCATATCAATGGGCCTGGTACCCCATACTCCCGGAGTACCCGCCACAGAACCCCCCGAGGGACGCGGTCGAATGCCTTTTCCAAGTCTACAAAGCACATGTAAACTGGTTGGGCAAACTCCCACGCACCCTCCAGGACCCTGTTGAGGGTGTAGAGCTGGTCTAGTGTTCCACGACCAGGACGAAAACCACACTGCTCCTCCTGAATCCGAGGTTCGACTATCCGACGGACCCTCCTCTCCAGAACCCCTGAATAGACCTTACCAGGGAGGCTTAAGAGTGTGATCCCTGATCACACCACCTGTGGGAGGGGCCAAAGAATCCGAGGTTCGACTATCCGACGGACCCTCCTCTCCAGAACCCCTGAATAGACCTTACCAGGGAGGCTTAAGAGTGTGATCCCTGATCACACCACCTGTGGGAGGGGCCAAAGGGGTCGGGTGCATTGTGGAATGGGTGGTGGCCGAGGGCCAACCTTTATTTAGTCATCTCAAACAACCTCAGCTCGAATATATCTCATTAAAATTTAACTACAGAAACGACTAAAAAAATGTGTTAGCTGAATATACAGTATATTAGTGTTTCTGAGTTTACTGTTTTTGAAGAACTGATTACAAATCAGATTATTTTACACGTGCGTAGCAAGGATTTTCTGAGGGGCAATCTTTTAAAACCCAGAGTGGACCTACAAAATGCAAGTTGTCCAATAGCACAGTTGGTTAATCAACTTGCGATTGGTGCAGAGATGCTTTTCTCGAAGCTGGTTCGAATCTCACTCGGTACGGTTAAAACTTATTTTACGTTTGTCTTTTATTGGATAAAAAAAGGAGTTTCACAAACTCCTTCCTTTTAATCTCAGTCCTCATTTTTTTATCCAACAAAAGACAAACGTAAAATAAGTTTTAACCGTACCGAGTGAGATTCGAACCAGCTTCGAGAAAAGTATCTCTGCACCAATCGCAGGTTGATTTACCAACTGAGCTACTTGACAAGTTGCATTTCGTAGGTCCACTCTGGGTTTTAACAGATCGCCCCTTATAAGCTGATTTGTAATCAGTTCTTAACAAACAGTAAACTCAGAAACACTAATATATATACATGTATTCAGCTAACTAATATATTTTAGCGGCGTCCCTTCTCTTTCCACACACACCAAGCGGCACACAAGAACTTCCCACCCACTTCAAGAGAACGCCCCACCCACTTCAAGGCCGGCAAACCTGAAGGCTAGACCGTCCCATTTCAGCAGTTTCGCTCAGCCCACCCGGTCTTGTGAGTGCGTGGCCTACTCGGCCCAGCTAGGCTGGGTCCTCATGAGGATGCAGCCCCTGAATTGAGACACAGCAATAGATATTATTTATATAATATCTATGGGGACAACAGGGGAATTTGAGTCATTGATTGGACGAGTGGGCATTTGGCTTTTGAACCGGAAGTCATTCTGCACGTTTCACAGTAAACATGAAAGGTTCTTCAGACCTCAGTTTTACATTTAGGACAACAGCAAAAGACAAGCAAATTGCACCGATATGGATCTTAAGAACTGTTGCAAGAGGCAGATACTTGTAAATGAGGAGACTCAACAGTCAGACTTCGGGTAAGTAAAAAAAAAAAAACGCAGACATGTTCTTCAGCACAACAGATAACCACACTCTTCCCAGATTGTTCGATGTAATTAGAAATTTAAATACACTTCTTTATTTTCATACACATGTCAGTGTACAAGTTAACCAAAGTTATTTTGTGCTCTCTGTAACAGCTGCCAGGGAAGATGAGTATTTTTTTAGCAGGAAAGATGATTGCTGTATGTATTACACACAGGGGAGATGCACCACACTTCCTGTCCAAGAACCTCGTCAACCACATGATGGGGAATCCAACTTTCAGTGCCACTGTCGAAGATGTGATGATGAGGAGGCACCAAAGTTCTACGACAGGTAGGAGCTAGGCTCATGCAAGCACTATCAAACACCTGGAGAATAGTTTTAGATTCAAATGAAGATTTTTTTTATGCTTTATTTATCTGGTTTGAAAGGACAGTTTTGTACCTAGCAACACAGTGGTATAATCACAAATTAAATCATTTGAATCCTAAATTCTAATTTATTACAGAAGTAGCCAAATTGATATTTTGTATGTTTTTCACGTTGTAAACAGCTGTTTTTTGTTTGTTTGTTTGTTTTTTAGGTCCTCGAAGCTGATGCGGATGAATCATTGCAAGATATAGTATTGCAGAACGGCAACCTTTTTGAAATGAAATGGCTGGATGCCTCCGAATTGTCAAGAATTTTCAGAAGCAAGCTTTTGTGGAGGACTATCTCAAATGGTACATCATTTACAGAAATGTTGGTGCCATTAAACAGTTAGTAATAACCAGTCTCCCATTAATGCTCAAAAATATACTGTGTTTAAAAATAAAGTAAAATTATATGATCATATGACGCAGTATGACTTCAGTAATGCCATTTATATGTTTATATGTTCATCACCACAGCAAATGACATTACGAGACCTTCATGTATTTATTAAAAGCTAAATAAAAACCCCAACTTTACTTTGCCTAGTATATGAGACTATGCATTTCAAATTAGTCCAAATATATTCCAACAAAAATTTTGGTTGTGAAGGGCATTTAACACACGTTGTTTAAGGATATTGAGTAGTTCATTTCTATGCTACAATACAATGATTACACTGTTCTATATCTGTCCTCAACAGATTCAAAGATGGATTGGCAAGTCTAGGGTTCTTCGCTGCACTACAGCAGAATCCCAGTGTTATGTTTCTCTGACAAGACCCTGACTGCTTCAGACTTGGAGAACATAGACCACCTCTCAGCCCAGTAGGAAGCAACAGGTGACAGAAGGAAACCAAAACACTTTGCTTTTGGGGAGATTATCTGCTTGATTCTGAAGGTTTGCACGGACAGATTGTTTTATTGTTCAAAATGTTTGGAAATGTTGGATTTTAGTTTTAATGAAAATAAAGCAAAAACAAGGAATTAAGTTTTCCTTAATGCAGTGTCCAATAACTACAATTACCGTATTCACTGTATTTTTTACAGAGAAAGTGGCGGCTGTGTCTCTCGAAGAATTGCTCAGAATAACAATTCAGAGGAGCTGAAGGCCACTATCAGAGCAACCTGGGCTCTCAACACCTGAGCAGTGCCAGACTGATCCACTCCACGCCATGCCGCATCGCTGCAGTAATCCAGGCAAAAAAGAGCTCCAAGTAATCAGTCTGTGTGTAATGAATGAATATACAAGTTTCACTTTTTGAATGGATTTACTGAAATAAAACTTTTTCACGATAATTTAAGTTTATGACCAGCACCTGGTTACTGATCATCCAACAATGTTCAGTCAGGTCATCTGGATAGTTTTTTTGTCTTGTGAGAACAAAAAAAAAAAAGAAGAAACTGTCCAGATGACCTGACTGAACATTGTCATTTTACCATAATCATTTCATTATAATGTTAAATGTTTTTAGTTTTGTTTTATACTGTGATTGGAACCTTACGTATATTCTTTAATTTCATCTTAATGTTTGGAACATTCTAGTAAAGCTGTAAATTGTTATAAAATTTGTTGACGTAAATTTTTATTATCTCTTGTTGGCTGTACCTCATCTGTGGATTTAGTTTAAAACAGGTCTCATGTACAACATGAGTCCTTGTGAATCAATGAGACTAACCTTGTATAAATAAAGGTTTAATGAGAAAAAAATTCTGTGTAAACCTTGAAGAGAAACAGTCAGTTTAAGACTTGTTCACATGGTGGTAAAAACGTGGTCTAAATAAATCAACTAAAGTGTAATAGAACCATTTTATTTTGTACAATGATGTTTGTTTAACAAAAAGTATTGGATCTAACGTTTACTTTCAGAATGGCTGACTTCGAATATCTTATTCACATATGGATTTAGAAGACTTGTGGTAAAATATAAACGAGTATTATTTGTTGCCTGCCAGATCAAACCAAAATTGACAAGAAAAACAGAAATGTGTACATTGAAAAAAAATCTAAATAATGAAATACTGTAAGATTTATCATTACTAAAGTCAGCATCACACAAATACAATATTTACTTGTTTAAATGTAATGGAAGAACAGGTAACAAAAAGAAATTGAAAGTACATGACATGTATCAAGTGTACAAAATTAATTGCTGAGTATTTATTTCAAGTGCAGAAAATACCTCAGCAAGACCATAGGACGTTAATACCATCTTATCGTTAATACCATAAGCTCAACAATTTGGGCAACATTCAGTTTTTTCATCCTGCCATGCAGGTCCTGCAGCCAACGATGGGAGCAGCACGATGAAACCATGGGCACGCTCGCTGCACCTGCACACCACCTGAAAATTGGATGAAATAAAGTTATATTTTTATAGCAGTGTTTGACAATTGTATATATGAGAACACTTTACAACAGTTGTTGTAGGATGAAGAGGAAGATGTGATAACAATTCAGAGGAGCTGAAGGCCACTATCAGAGCAACCTGGGCTCATAACACCTGAGCAGTGCCAGACTGATCCAATTCTACCTGGATCTAATCTACCTGGATTATTGAGCATGCATCAGGGTACTTTACAACAGTATTTACATGATGTGCATTCACAGTTAAGAACACTTGACCGCTGGAACTACCATTGTTCTAGCTTCACTAGTATATTTTTTATAAAGTACTGTGTACATATGTAGTATGTGTGATGTAGTTGGTTTGCTTTTATTACTTCCTGTATGGAAGATACTCCTAATTTCATTGTACATTTTACTGTACACTGACAGTAATGTCATTCATTAATTCATTGCGACACCTCCAGGGAAACTATCGCTTAGAGTCCGAACAAACTAAAGGTTGTTATCTATAAATACTACTGTGCATTTAAAGCATGCAACTGATGTATTAAGATTTGTGGTGACTGCAGATTAAAGCTGAGCACAGATTACACAGCTGTCCAGTGTAAATATTAAAACTGAAGAAACATGTTTTAGCATTTGTGCTATGTCAACTTAAACAGCTAATCGCTGGTACACTTGCTAACTAGCACACACTAGGTTAGTCCTCTGTGGACCATAATATTTATAGTTTGCAAAATCGGGGGCTTCATTTAACGTTTCAATGAGCATGTTATGTAAACAACACATTACTAATGCCGCACGAGTAATGTAAACTGAAATGTACGTCAATAAAACTTCATTACCTTGAAGATCCTTCTGAGTTCTTCCAGCGTCATGTCTTCTTTAAGCATGAACAAAACACCCTGATGCATGCTCAATAATCCAGGTAGAAAAATCTAACAAAACAGTTTACAGGCTAAAGGATAGCATGCTAACTGTACCTCCGTGTGTTTGTGAGTGTGTGTGTGCGTGCGTGCGTGCGTGCATGTGTGTGTGCTGTGTTCAGTTTTATGATGTTAATAAAGTAGAAAAAATAGGAAAAAAATAGTTTGTCTTAATGTAATTTCGTTTTTCCAAATGTTGTTGTGTTTTTGTTGTTTTTGTTGTGTTTTTCTAAATGTAATTCCGTTTTTTTTCTAATGTGATTCGGGCCACTTCCGCTTTGGCCACTTCCGGTTTGGCTTAATGTAATTCCGTTTTTTCAAATGTTGTTGTGTTTTTTCAAATTTAATTTGGTTTTTTCAAATGTAATTCTGTTTTTTCAAATGTTGTTGTGTTTTTGTTGTGTTTTTCTAAATGTAATTCCGTTTTTTTCTAATGTGATTCGGGCCACTTCCGCTTTGGCCACTTCCGGTTTGGCTTAATGTAATTCCGTTTTTTCAAATGTTGTTGTGTTTTTTCAAATTTAATTTTGTTTTTTCAAATGTAATTCTGTTTTTCAAATGTTGTTGTGTTTTTGTTGTTTTTGTTGTGTTTTTTCAAATGTAATTCCGTTTTTTTAAATGTTGTTCATTTACACCTTGGGACCACCGTAGAATACAGCTTCTCAGACTGAGGAAGTCTTTCGGACGAAAGACGAAACGTTTCTACAGTTTTTTTTTTTGCTTTGTTTTTTTTTCATTCATTCAACCTTTATTTAGTCAGGTAAATCTTTTGAACCTCATGGGCTCATTTACGAAAGCGACCTGCTAAAACTAAAGAACAATGAACAGCAGTGATAGAATTTCATTAAACAATAAACAAACAAACAATAAACAATAGAAAACAAAAAGAGAGAAAAAAACAAAAGATTTTTTTTTTTTTTAACAAAGTATCAAAAAACTAGCAAAACATTATAAGGTAGACGTATAAAATCAAAGACAGGAACAAATCTGCATTGGTTTTTGCCAGGATTCCAACAGATTCTGAAAACCATTTAGAGAAGTCAAGGTCGAGAGCTTCAGATCTTTTTGTAAGATATTCCATGAAGCAGGAGCAGAATAGGAGAAGGCCCTTTTTCCAAGTTCAGTCCTCACTGACGGAACACTGCAGGTAATCATGTCCTGAGAGCGCACACTGTAGCTGCACTCACGCAAAGACATGTAGGAGGAGATGTATGAGGGCAGCAGACCAAGAAGTGATTATGTGATGTCCAGAGGATCAGACTTAGCATTTTTTAGATTTTTCTACCTGGATTATTGAGCATGCATCAGGGTAGAAATGTAGACATTTTTGCACATTTATAAAAAAGAAAAAACTGAAATATCACATGGTCATGTGTATTCAGTATGGCAACACGGTGGTACAACTGGTAGAGCTGTTGCCTCTCAGCGAGCAGGTCCCCGGTTCAAATCCCGGTCCAGGGACCTTTCTGGGTGGAGTTTGCATGTTCTCTCCGTGCATGCGGGGGTTTTCTCCGGGTGCTCCGGTTTCCTCCCACAGTCCAAAAACATGCATGTTAGGCTGATTGGTAACCCTAAATTGACCCTGGGTGTGAGTGAGACAGGTCCCTCTTGTAAATGAGTCCCCGTGGCTCAACGAGGCTAGCCAGTATGAATAAAGGTGGAATGAGTGGAATGAATGAATGAATTCAGACCCTTTGCTATGACCCTCATATTTAACTCACATGCTATCCATTTCCTTCTGATCCTCCTTGAGATGTTTCTGCTCCTTCATTGGCATCCAGCTGTGTTTAATTAAACTGATTGGACTTGATTAGGAAAGGCACAAACCTGTTCAAAAAAGTAATTCAGTAAGTAATTACTCACTGAAGGCCTTGAAGAAGATCATTAAAGGAGGGGAAGTTGAGACCTTGAAACGTTTACCAGCTTATCGAGAAGGGGTGAAGGTGGATAGTACTTCTGTCCTGTTGTGTTTCCGGGACAGTGTTTTGCCGGATAAGATCATGGTTGGGTACTTGTGTTTTAGTGTGAAGGCTTATGTACCACCACCTCTTCTGTGCTTTAAGTGTCAGAGGTATTGGTATATCGCTGCTGTTTGTCGGAGTAAGCGCCGTTGTGTAAGTGTGGGGGGGACCATGATTATGATGATTGTGGTGTGACTCAGCTGTCGTGTTGTAATTGTGGTATTAGTCATTCTGCAGCTTATGCAGGTTGTGTGGATCGAAAAGCTGCTGCTGAAATTCAGAGGGTTAAGACTGATAGGAATCTTTCGTACGCGGAAGCAGTTCATGTGGTCAAGCGCAATGTTTCTTCGCCATCTATTGTTGACAAACCGAGCATACCTGAACGTGGTTAGGGTAATGTTACGATCGAACGGTTGATTCCGTTCGTTGCTTTCGTTATTAATTGCTCTGAACAGGCAACGACTAAAACTGAAAACATAAAAATCATAGTGCAGGCTGCTTCAAGGTTCTTTGGTGTGAAGGAGTTGTCATGGGAGAGTGTTTGTGATGAATTGAGTCAGAGGGAGTGTGCGTCTGGGTGTGAGGTGTCTCTACCCGCGTCTTCAATTTGAACAGGTGTTCCTGGTTGTTTTTATTTATTTATTTATTTATTTTTTGCTCTTTTCTATTTGTACACTTTAGGGATTTTTGTGTGAGTTTTGGTTTGTTGGTTGTTGGGGTGTTCTAGGTCGCCTGTGTGTTTTGTGTTATGTTCTATGCCGTCTGGTCTGTACTCCATTCTGGAAGGTGGCGGCAATGCACCTACTCGTTGTTTGCCAACCGCCATAAAACACCACTAGAAGAAGAAGAATTACTTACTGAATTATGTTCACCACCCCTAATCAGGTGGAAGAGACAAATGTACCTCACAGCTCACAGCTTACAGTACATGTCAGAGTGGTGGATGGCAAATGGCGGAGATCGGAAGCAGAATACGGCGGCAGGTTTGAAAATTCAAAAACCAAAATAGAGAGATTTGGAGGAATACTTTTCAAAGGTGGAAGACTGCTAAATCTTGAACCTGACTGTGACTCGGAGCTGTCAAACAATTACAGATGAATGCAGAAGAGAGAAGCTGGAAACAGCTGTTGAACTGAACTATTTTTTGGCTGATATCGGAATATGACGTTGGTAGAATTAGAAAGAAGCAGTTGGAATAGCATGGATGATAGTGAAGAGGAAGAAATGGACGAACAAACTGAAGAGAAAGAGTGGGAAAATGTGGGGAAGGGTGAAAAGAAACAGAGACCTAGTGACAGAAAAGGGAAAAAGAGAAATGAGGAAAGTACAAAAGTCAAAGTCAAAGTCAAAGTCAACTTTATTGTCAGAACTACAATATGTACAGGACATACACAGGATTGAAATTGCGTTTCTCTCAGTCCCTCAGTGCAACAGTAACCATTTAAACATTAAAACACTCAAACATTTAATAAACATAAGCATAATATAGTAAAAGTGTAACACTGTCCTGAGTTTTTGCATAGTAGTATAAAAGTATGAAAATTTACACCAACACTAAAACACTAAACATTTAATGAACATAAGCATAAAATGAAATAATAAAAGTGTAATACTGTCCTGAGTTTTTGCATAGTAGTATAAAAAGTATAAAAAGTATATCTATAAAATAAACTGAAGGTTCTAGCATTGACATTTGCAAAGAGTGGCAAAGCAGCATATGAGTTAATGTACACAGTATATGTATGAGGTAGTTGATGTTGGTATAGAGGCAAAGTGGCATATGCAGTAAGGCACATAAGGCACATTGGGCATCCTTAAATAAGGCTAGTCAGAGAATACTGTATATGTATCAGCAGTAGTGTAGATATAAAAGTAGTGTAAATGTAAACAGTAGTAATAAATGTAAACAGTAGTAATAAATGTAAACAGTATTAATAAATGTAAACAGTGAATGTAAACAGTAGTATGACTATAGGCAGTAATGTAATACAAACATTAGTGCAAATATGAGAAGTAGTGCAAACTGAATGAGCACATGACCGAGAGTTTAGTGAATAACCCGTTTGATGACACAGAGTCCAGTGTTAAAAACTTTGTGTTGTGTGGTAATGTGTGAGAAAGTTTTTTGTGTTAAGGCAGTTCAAATGGGAGGGGAGGCAGAGCAGGCAGAGTGTTTAGCATCCTGACTGCCTGAGGAACAGAGCTGTCTCTCAGTCTGCTGGTTCGAGCCTGGAGACTCCTCAGTCTTAATAATAATAATAATAATAAACTTTATTTGTATAGCACCTTTCACCCATGGAGCTCGGCCGGGCACAGCCCGAAGAGGAGACGTGGGTCCCCCTTCCCATAGGCTCACCACCTGTGGGAGGGGCCAAAGGGGTCGGGTGCATTGTGGAATGGGTGGTGGCCGAGGGCGGGGACCCTGGCGGTCTGATCCTCGGCTACAGAAGCTGGCCATTGGGACATGGAATGTCACCTCTCTGGTGGGGAAGGAGCCTGAGCTAGTGTGTGAGGTTGAGAGGTTCCGGCTAGAAATAGTCGGACTCACCTCAACGCATGGCTCTGGCTCTGGAACCAGTTTCCTTGAGAGGGGTTGGACACTCTTCCACTCTGGAGTTGCCCCTGGTGAGAGGCGCCGAGCAGGAGTGGGCATACTTGTTGCCCCCCATCTTGGTGCCTGTACGTTGGGGTTCACCCCGGTGAACGAGAGGGTAGCCTCCCTTCGCCTACGTGTGGGGGGACGGGCTCTGACTGTTGTTTGTGCCTATGCGCCGAACGGCAGCGCAGATTACCCACCCTTTTTGGAGTCCTTGGAGGGGGTATTGGAGGGTGCGCCTCCTGGGGACTCCCTTGTTCTGCTGGGGGACTTCAACGCTCACGTGGGCAATGACAGTGAGACCTGGAGGGGTGTGGTTGGGAGGAACGGCCCCCCTGATCTGAACCCGAGTGGTGTTCTGTTGTTGGACTTCTGTGCTCGTCATGGATTGTCCATAACGAACACCATGTTCAGGCATAAGGGTGTCCATATGTGCTCTTGGCACCAGGACACCCTAGGTCGTAGTTCAATGATCGACTTTGTTGTCGTCTCATCTGATCTGCGGCCGCATGTCCTGGACACTCGGGTGAAGAGAGGGGCGGAGCTGTCAACTGACCACTACCTGGTGGTGAGTTGGCTCCGATGGTGGGGGAGGATGCCGGTCAGACCTGGCAGACCCAAACGTATTGTGAGGGTCTGCTGGGAACGTCTGGCAGAGTCTCCCGTAAGACGGAGCTTTAACTCCCACCTCCGGGAGAGCTTTGAACACGTTCCGAGGGAGGCGGGGGACATTGAGCCCGAGTGGGCCATGTTTCGCGCCTCTATTGTCGAGGCAGCTTATCGGAGTTGTGGCCGCAAGGTTGTTGGTGCCTGTCGTGGTGGCAACCCTCGAACCCGGTGGTGGACACCGGCGGTGAGGGATGCTGTCAAGCTGAAGAAGGAGTCCTATTGGGCCTTTTTGGCCTGTGGGACCCCGGAAGCAGCAGATAGGTACCGGCAGTCCAAGCGGCATGCGGCTCGGGTGGTTGCTGAGGCAAAAACTCGGGCGTGGGAGGAGTTCGGAGAGGCCATGGAGAATGACTTCCGTACGGCTTCGAGGCGATTCTGGTCCACCATCCGGCGTCTCAGGGGGGGAAAGCGGTACGCGACCAACACCATTTATGGTGGGGATGGCGTGCTGTTGACCTCAACTCGGGATGTTGTGAGTCGGTGGGCGGAATACTTCGAAGACCTCCTCAATCCTACTGGCACGTCTTCCACTGAGGAAGCGGAGCCTGGGGACTTTGGGTCGGGCTCTCCAATCTCTGGTGCTGAGGTCGCCGAGGTGGTTAAAAAGCTCTGCGGTGGCAAGGCTCCGGGGGTGGATGAGATTCGTCCTGAGTTCCTTAGGGCTCTGGATGTTGTGGGGTTGTGTTGGCTTACGCGACTCTGCAATATCGCGTGGACATCGGGGGCAGTTCCCTTGGATTGGCAGACTGGGGTGGTGGTTCCCCTATTCAAAAAGGGGGACCGTAGGGTGTGTTCCAACTATAGAGGGATCACACTCTTAAGCCTCCCTGGTAAGGTCTATTCAGGGGTTCTGGAGAGGAGGGTCCGTCGGATAGTCGAACCTCGGATTCAGGAGGAGCAGTGTGGTTTTCGTCCTGGTCGTGGAACACTAGACCAGCTCTACACCCTCAACAGGGTCCTGGAGGGTGCGTGGGAGTTTGCCCAACCAGTTTACATGTGCTTTGTAGACTTGGAAAAGGCATTCGACCGCGTCCCTCGGGGGGTTCTGTGGCGGGTACTCCGGGAGTATGGGGTACCAGGCCCATTGATATGGGCTGTTAGGTCCCTGTACGACCGGTGTCAGAGCTTGGTCCGCATTGCCGGCAGTAAGTCAGGCTCGTTTCCGGTGAGAGTTGGACTCCGCCAAGGTTGCCCTTTGTCACCGATTCTGTTTATAACTTTTATGGACAGAATTTCTAGGCGCAGCCAAGGTGTTGAGAGGATCCGTTTTGGTGGCCTTAGAATCGCTTCTCTGTTTTTTGCAGATGATGTGGTCCTATTGGCTTCATCAGCTCGTGATCTACAGCTTTCGCTGGAGCGGTTTGCAGCTGAATGTGATGCGGCCGGGATGAGGATCAGTTCCTCCAAATCCGAGGCCATGGTCTTGAGCCGGAAAAGGGTAGCGTGCCCTCTCCGGGTCGGGGAGGAGGTCCTTACCCAAGTGGAGGAGTTTAAGTATCTCGGGATCTTGTTCACGAATGAGGGAAAACTGGAGCGTGAGATCGATAGGCGGATAGGTGCAGCGTCCGCAGTGAAGCGGGCGCTGTACCGGTCTGTCGTGGTGAAGAGAGAGCTGAGTCAAAAGGCAAAGCTCTCAATTTACCGATCGATCTACGTTCCCACCCTCATCTATGGTCATGAGCTTTGGGTTATGACCGAAAGAACAAGATCTCGGATACAAGCGGCTGAAATGAGTTTTCTCCGCAGGGTGGCTGGACTCTCCCTTAGAGATAGGGTGAGAAGCTCAGTCATCCGGGAGGGACTCGGAGTAGAGCCGCTGCTTCTCCACATCGAGAGGAGCCAGTTGAGGTGGCTCGGGCATCTGGTTAGGATGCCTCCTGGACGCCTCCCTGGTGAGGTGTTCCGGGCATGTCCCACCGGGAGGAGACCCAGAGGAAGACCCAGGATACGCTGGAGGGACTATGTTTCTCGGCTGGCCTGGGAACGCCTTGGGATTCCCCCAGAGGAGCTGCTCCAAGTGGCTGGGGAGAGGGAAGTCTGGGCCTCCCTACTTAGGCTGCTACCCCCGCGACCCGACCCCGGATAAGCGGAAGAAAATGGATGGATGGATGGATGTATAGCACCTTTCTACAATGCCTTGCATTGACAAAGGTGCTTAACAGGATAAAAAGATGAATAAACTGGTACAATAAATCAGTGAAAATAGAATAAAAAAACAACAGCAATAAAAGGAGGCAATGGAAATAAAAATGCTACATACTAAAATACCAAAGTAATAAAAGTTACACACTGAAAGCTTTTTTGAACAAGTGGGTCTTCAGTCTGGTTTTGAACAGAGTCAGATCAGAGGTGGCACGCAGCTCAAGGGGGAGACTGTTCCAGGCTTTTGGGCCGGCAACAGAAAATGACCGGTCTCCCCATTGTTTGTACCTTGAGCGAGGCACCTCCAGCAGGTGTTGACTGGCAGATCGTAAAGCTCTGCCGGGCTGATGGACTTTCAAAAGTTCTGAGATGTAGAGAGGTGCAAGTCCATTCAGAGCTTTGAAAACAAACAGGAGCAGCTTGAACTGTATCCTGAACTGAACCGGGAGCCAGTGTAGAGAGGACAGGACAGGAGTGATGTGTTCATATTTTCGTGTGTTGGTCAAAAAGCGCGCGGCAGAGTTCTGTACAAGCTGTAAACGGGAGATGGAGGATTGATTAATACCAACATACAAAGCATTACAATAGTCAAGTCTGGAGGTCACAAAGGCATGGATGGCCTTCTCCAGATCACCACGGCTGAGAAATGACTTGACTTTGGAGAGCAGACGGAGCTGGAAAAAGCTGGTCTTCTCCCTGATGGCAGCAGGCTGAAGCAGCTGTGTAGTGGGTGTGTGGGATCACCTGCCATGCAGAGGGCTTTCCGAGTGAGGCGTTTGCTGTGTAAGTCCTACAGTGAGGGGAAGGAGGTGCCGACAATCTTCTCAGTTGCTCTCATGATGTGCTGGAGGCTCTTGCGGCAGGATACAGTACATGCACCAAACCACACCGTGATGCAGCTGGTCAGTACACTTTCTATGGCTCCCCTGTAGAAGTTGCACATGATGGGGGTTGAAGCTCCAGCCCTTTTCAGCTTGCGGAGAAAGTAGAGACGCTGGTGAGCCTTCTTGGCCAGTGATGCAGTGTTCCTGCTCCAGGACAGGTCCTCTGAGACGTGCACTCCCAGGAACTTGGTGCTGTCTACTCTCTCCACTGCGGTGCTGTTGATGGTCAGAGGGGCATGTTGGGCATCCCTCTTCCTGAAGTCCACAACAATCTCCTTTGTCTTCTCCACGTTGAGAGTGAGATTGTTGTGTCCGCACCACAAGGCCAGGCGGCTCACCTCGTTCCTGTAGTCCGTCTCATCGTTGTTGCTGATGAGACCCACCACTGTTGTGTCGTCCGCAAACTTGATGAAGTGGTTGGAGCTGTATGATGGTGTGCAGTCGTGTGTTAGCAGGGTGAATAGAAGGGGGCTCAGCACACATCCTTGTGGGGCCCCTGTGTTCAATGTGATGGTGCTAGATGTGTTACTCCCGACCCGTACTGTCTGTGGTCTCCCGGTCAGGAAGTCTAGCAGCCAGTTACACATTGAGGTGTTCAGCCCCAGACTGTCCAGTTTAAGGATGAGCTGTTGGGGGATGATGGTGTTGAATGCCGAGCTGAAGTCGATGAACAGCATTCTAACATAAGAGTCCTTCGTGTCCAGATGTGTGAGAGCTGTGTGGAGGGCAGATGTTGAGAAGGAACTGATAGTGAAGGTAATGATGTGTTAAAAAATCAATCTATTTAAAGGTTCAGTATGCAGTTTCTGTAGAACTGCAGCACTTAGAAATATTTTCAACAGGCAAAGCATTCTGATCCCTCCCCCTCAGAGCCATATGTGGCTCTGCCCCCTTGTGGTCTGTTGAATTTCAAATTCAAGCTCTGTTTTTATTGGCTGATTCAAATTCAAGCTCTGTTTTTATTGGCTGGTTACAAACTCTGTTTTTATTGGCTGGAAAATGGCGGGTCACCTTTTCTTTTTAGAAATGCTTATTTACCACCTGGAGAAGCAAGGGGACAATATATATATTTTTTTTTTTCAGAGATTACCTGGCTAACATCAGTCTGTCAGGAGGTAGTGACAGAGTGAAGAAATATGTTCATAAAAAAAGCTACATACTGAAGCTTAATGTTGTAATAAAATTTGAAGAATAAGGGAGAGTAAAGAAAATTGACCCACTTAAGTTAACAAAAACACTTAAAGCACAAGTTGGAGAAGTCAAATATGCAAAAATACTGAGAGACGAAAATCTTCTGATTGGGTGCAATACAGAAGTTCAGGTGGAAAAATCGAGGGAAAAAGAGTGGATGTGCAAAATTAAAGTCAATACAGTTATAAGAGTAGGTGAAAAAAGAAATAATGGATGTAAAGGAGTCATTGTAGGTGTAAGGGGTTATGAGGAGGTCAATATTAATACTGACCTCTTTACCTTAATTAATTTACTTATTCAGATTGAATAGTAAATTCACGGATTCTGTTCTTTTTCAGTTTACCCAATATTTCTGTGATCTTTATGATGGATAAATAAACAGAGCCATTAAGTGACAAAGACGTTAACTTAGTTTGATATGTCAAAGAGACACTATCATTTATTTAAAATGAATCAACTAAATTAACACCATTACACTTGATTGACATGATTTCACTTTCTTTCAATTTAATACGTCAGCACACTTAAATTTAACACAACAGACTTCAATATTGGATGTAAACATATTTAGTCTGAGGGCTCTTTAAACTTAAAATAGTTTCCAGCTTAGATTGAGAGGGGAAAGAGTAGGAGGAAAGATTTAAGAAGAATTGGGAGGTTAAGAGAGGAAGTTTATCTTGCATTTATGAAACCAGATGACACTCTTCCGTACGCGTCCAGCTAAGATATCATCACACCTCCAGCAAGCAAACAGCTGCTCCTTTACCTTAAGACGTCCGCCTTGGTTCTGGTAAAGAGCTGTGGTCAACTTTAGACTGACGAGTCGTCGGTCCCGCAAGTCCAAGCTGGACTCCACGCGTGTTTACCTTGTCGGTGTCGGTGATACTCGCTTTCGTCGGCAGAAGTCGTGACAGTCGTGGTTTCTTGGCTCAAGATAATTTATTCCAGGAAGGAATAACAAACGCTCGTTCGAGGTGGACTCATAACAGCCTGTTATCAGTCCTTAGCTGAAGACGCAGGTCGTTAGCTCTTGACCAAAACGTACCCAGCTCCTTGGGAAAGTTCACATCTCTTTGAAGTTTCCAGCAACTCTGAAGCGTTCTCGCACAGTTAGAACTTAAAAAGCAGGAACCAAGAGAGGAGTGCACTTGTGTTATCAGGTCCAAGGTTACAGCCAGCAGCAGAGAGAAATGTTTAGGAAAAAGATAGATAAAGCTGGAGCCCTGCTCATGAGACTGTCTCTGAGTTTCTAAACAAAACCGTCCGGTCTCTGTGACCCGAAGGCTTCACCTTTAAACACAGCAGTGAACACAGTTTAACTCTTACAGAATGACACAGCTTAAAAGCACACATCATGAAAATGACAAAAGTTATTCTTTTGATCACATTAGAATAAAATCAAAGATAGAAATAGTCTCTTTTGGTGACTATATTTATCAGATTATAGCTAAATGAATGATTTTGTAGTAAATGTCTTGCTTTACTGAGTGGTCAGTAAAGGTCATCACTGGACAGTTCAAAAACCTTAATTTGACCC
The DNA here is from genome assembly GCA_038048925.1 of Garcialebias charrua. Taxonomy (NCBI): domain Eukaryota; kingdom Metazoa; phylum Chordata; class Actinopteri; order Cyprinodontiformes; family Rivulidae; genus Garcialebias; species Garcialebias charrua. The sequence goes on along the minus strand of JBBPBX010049960.1, from coordinate 7,865 downwards.
TGGGTAGGTCCACTACATAGGAGTACCTCTAAATGTAAATATGAAAGAACTGGTTAAGAATCTAAAGCAAAGAAATAAAGAAGTAAAGGAGCAAGAAGAATGACTAAAGGCTGAAATACAGCTGAGCGTCATCAGGTACGCCACTCTACGCGCGCATTTTGTGCGCATGTGTTTTGCTGCTATACTTCAGAAACTATCAGCTTTCAAACGCTCGCGTTCTCCTTGTTGTAATATGAGCAGCTGCGCACGGAGGGGACTCAACTGAGCTCGCTGATTGGTCACTTGCTGACACGCCTACTGAAATGATTGACAGCTTTCAGTCAGCTCAAAGTGAAACCTCGAGAATGCATCATGAGCAGCTCGCTCAGACTTCTGCGGTGTTCTGATACGGTGTTTCTACTATATATGTTATAAAAAGTTCTCTCAGAAATAAAAATAATAACAGGGAGTGCTTTTCCTGCAGCACACAGTCCACCAGGGATATTTAAAACATTGCGCACCCAGGTAGGACCTGAATTCATTCATTTCATTCATCGAGTGAACGGAGGAAGAAGTGGTTACTTGACTTTAGGCAAAAAAACAAAAGAAAAGGCCCGATCAGCGATAAAGAAGGGGAATTTATTTCATTTGTGTAACATACAAAACAGTCCGGCGCCGGGGAAGTTTATGGTCAGACACCGCGTATCGCACGCGGACGTAAAAAAAAAGCTTTGCGCGTACATGCCCTGAGGGGCTACGCGGGGCTACGCTTTTGCCTTGACGTACGTACGCTGCGTATAGGCGTACCGTGAGGACGCTCGAGTGTATCTCGGCCTTAAAGGTCCAGAGAAAGTTGAAACAGAAACATTGCTGGTGTAATTTGAAATAAAATACATGCCAAAGGAAGTTTTCTTTGGCTTGATAAGATTTAGTGTTAGGGAGTTTGGACCTAAACCAGTGAGATGTTTCAACTGTCAGGAATTTGGACATATTGCTAAAATGTGCAAAGGAAACTGGAGATGTGCCCATTGTTCTGGAGATCATGAATATGGAAAATGTGGAGCTGGAGTCAAACCAAAATGCTGCAGCTGAGGAGGAGAGCATAGTGTTGCTTTCTGGGGGTGTGAAGTGATGAAGCAGCAAACAGTTGTGCAGAAAACAGAGGTCATGCAGAAAGTAACATATGCAGAAGGATATAAAATTGTTGAAAAAGAGAAATAGTACGGTAAACCTATGATAGAAGAGAAACAAGTAATCCAAAAGGTTATGGAAATGGTTGAAAGAAAAATAGATGAAGAGAAGAATAAGATGGTGACTTTTATTGCAGGAGTAATACATGCAACATCATGTGAAGTCTAAGATGGAAAGAATTCAGATAATTGTGAAGGAAGCTTCCCAGACAGCAAAAGTTATGTGGGCCGGATCTGGGCCAAATGTGTGAAAACATTTGGCCCGCATTTGTAAAATGGATCCGGCCCGGTGTCTTTTTGTCCAACGGGCCAAAACTGGCCCAGATGTGGATTGCGGATCTGGATTGGATCTGGGCCGGAGGTGGGCCAGAAGTGCTACAAAACTACTGCATTCGGCCCAAATGTGGCCCAGATACGGAATCCTTGTTTAGTTTTTAGGCAAATTTGGCCCAGATGCGGCCCAGATGCGGCATCCTCATTTCATTTTTAGGCGGATTTGGCCCAGGTCCGGCCCAGTAGAGTAAGTCGAATCTCAAAACGCGGCCCAGATCTGGTTCAAACCCGCAATACAGATATGTACAACAGGTCTAAATAGAGCACACACAAAATATCCACACAAGTTGTTGCTTAAAAACTTTTTATTCATGAGCAAAACTAATTCAAAAATGTTAAAAAGTTAAAATTGATAATGTGGTGTGTTGGGAGGCATGTGGCCTCATCTCTCTCTCACCCAGTAGGAGGAGCCAGCGAGGTGCTCCCCAGGTTTTACCAGGTGATGAAGAAGAAGTGTTCGTGTGTTCATTCATTCATTCTGTAACTGGTTTTGACGCTCGAAGGATTAAAGGCAACTGCTTGCAGATCAGTTTGTTTCTCCTTCTTCACACGCTACAGTTGGTGACCTGACGTGAAATATGTCAGAACCAAACGAGGATGTTGTTTCTTCTTCGGACCCCGCCGCCGCGACGTCTGCCCAGCTGTTGCAGCCGAACCCAGCCGACTTTGCTCCCGCAGCGAGTGTTAAGCTCCCGGAGTTCTGGCAGAGTGACCCGGTTTCGTGGTTCCAGCACATCGAGGCACTCTTTCGCCTCCGAGGCGTGAACGCAGATGAAACCAGGTACTTCTTGGTCGTGTCGGCTCTGGATATGCAGTCAACCCGCAAAGCCATGCCGCTGCTGCGCGACCCGCCACACGTGGGCAAATATGGCGCCCTCAAAGAGTTTCTGCTTCGAAGGTACACTTTGACTTCAACTGAGAGGGCTGATAAACTGCTATCGCTGCCGGGTTTGGGTGACGGCACGGCTGTGAACATGATGGACAAAATGCTGTCGCTACTTGGTTCAGACGACGGGGGTTTCCTTTTCCCTCACATTTTCCTGCGCCAGCTTCCGTCGCAAGTGAGGGCTACTTTGGCCAACTCCCCTTGTTTATCTACCGGTGATTACCGGGGTTTGGCGGAGGAGGCGGACCGGGTCCTGCTGGCGACCAGACGGTTCACGGTGCAGAGTACATCGGTGGAGCCGGAGCAGACGGTGGAGATGGAGGAGCCAGCGGCGGTTTCAGCTGTTGGCGCGCGAACTCGGCGGGGGAGCTCTTTGTGTTTCTACCACCGGAGGTTCGCAAACAAAGCTAAGCGCTGCATCCCACCATGTGCATGGGTGTCGGGAAACGAGGAAGCCGGCGCTCAGTAGCAGCTGTGGGCGCTGGCGAGCGAGGTGAGCTGCTCTTTGTCACAGACTCCCTGTCAGGACGTCGTTTTCTGGTTGACTCTGGCTCCCAGAAGAGTTTAGTCCACCCTGTTGGACCTGAATTAGCAAGCCGAGGCAGTGGCCCACTGCTAACTGCTGCTAACGGTTCTCCCATTGGAACTTTTGGCACTAGACGGGCAACAGTTTCTTTCCATGGTCGTGAGTTCGAGTGGGACTTTGTTGTTGCCTCAGTGACTGTTCCTATTATCGGTGCAGATTTTTTATGTGCTCATGGACTGTTAGTAGATGTTGCTAACCGCAGACTTATTGACGCTGTAACTTTTGCAACTTTCCCATGTGTATCTGGGGGGGCTGGGCCGCTAACTCATGCTAATGTTTTAGTTTCAGGAGATGTTTTTCAAGGTTTGTTGGCAGAATTCCCCTCTTTAACTACACCTGCTTTTTCCTCTTCAGAAACTAAACACGGGGTCGAGCATTTCATCCCTACCACGGGGCCGCCCGTTTTCGCACGTGCACGCCGCCTCGACGCTGTTAAACTGGCCATCGCTAAAGAGGAGTTTGGTACCATGGAGAGGTTGGGTATTGTTAGACGCTCTAACAGCCCGTGGGCCTCCCCCCTTCACATGGTACCAAAAGCAGACGGGTCGTGGCGCCCATGTGGCGATTTTCGCCGTTTAAATAACGTGACGACGCCTGATCGCTACCCCATTCCGCACATTCAGGACTTTTCTGTTCGGTTGTCGGGTGCTTCCATTTTTTCTAAGGTGGATCTGGTGCGCGGCTACCATCAAGTCCCAGTGCAGTCCAGCGATGTACCTAAAACTGCAGTAATCACCCCCTTTGGGCTTTTTGAGTTCCTCCGCATGCCGTTTGGACTAAAGGGGGCAGCACAGACTTTTCAAAGGCTGATGGACTCCGTGTTACGTGGCCTCGATTTTGTGTTTGTCTATCTGGACGACATTTTGGTGGCCAGCTCGTCAACCGAGGAGCACTTGTTGCACCTGAAAGAAATTTTTCAGCGCTTGGATGCACATGGCTTGATCATTAATCCGGTTAAGTGCCAGTTTGGTTTACCGGTGATCGATTTTTTAGGTCATCGAATTTCCGCGCAGGGTGCAGTTCCATTGCCTGCCAAGGTGCAGGCGGTGGCAGAGTTCCCACGTCCTCTGGTGGTTAAAAAGTTGCAGGAGTTTTTAGGCATGGTGAACTTTTACAACAGGTTCATTCCCAATGCAGCCCATCTCCTGCAGCCTCTCTACGAGGCCCTGCGCTCGAGGAAGGCGACTGACACAGTGGTTTGGACCCCAGACCGGATCACTGCTTTTGATGGTGCTAAGTCCGCGTTAGCTAGTGCGGCACTCCTAGCCCATCCAGATTCAGAGGCCCCGATTGCGTTGACAACTGATGCTTCGGATATAGCTGTGGGGGGCGTTGTAGAGCAACGCGTTGGCGACGCATGGCAGCCGTTGGCATTTTTCAGCCGTAAATTGCGGGACTGCGAGCGCAAGTACAGCGTTTTTGACCGCGAGTTGTTGGCGCTATTCTTAGCTACACGGCACTTTCGTTTTTTGCTGGAGGGTCGTTCATTTACGGCTTATGTGGACCACAAACCACTCACGTTTGCAATGTCTAAAGTTTCGGAGCCCTGGTCAGCACGTCAGCAACGGCACTTGGCGGCCATTTCAGAGTTTACAACGGACGTCCGCCATGTGGCTGGAAAATCCAACTCAGTGGCAGACTGTCTGTCACGGGTGCTCGTTTGTCCTGTACTCCTCGGGGTAGATTTTTCTGCCATGGCCGCTGACCAACCGGGAGACGCTGATATAACTGCCCTTCGTGCCGGCGTTTCAGGGCTTAAGCTAGAGGAGGTCAAATTGGGAGAGGGCGGTCCTTTGATCCTGTGTGACGTTTCCACAGGCCGGACACGCCCAGTGGTTCCATCAGGTTGGCGCCGCCGCATTTTTGACTCTGTTCACTCTCTCTCGCACCCAGGTGTGCGCGCGTCTGTGAAACTAGTCAGCGCACGTTTTGTGTGGCCTGGTTTACGCAGAGAGGTGAGGAGTTGGGCAGCGGCTTGCGTGGCTTGTCAGCGTGCCAAGGTGCACCGGCACACTAAGGCACCACTGGAACCATTTCCCATTCCAGCCAGGCGTTTTGACCACGTGCATGTGGACTTAGTTGGTCCCCTGCCCCCATCACGGGGTTTCACACACCTGCTTACAGTGGTCGACCGCACAACCAGGTGGCCGGAGGTCGTTCCTCTTTCTTCCACAACTACCTCCGACGTGGCTGGTGCGTTCCTCTCCACTTGGGTTGCCCGTTTTGGTGTGCCCTCGGACATCACTTCAGACAGAGGTCCCCAGTTTATTTCAGGGCTCTGGTCCGAGATGGCGCGCTCCTTGGGGGTGCAGGTGCATCGCACTACCGCCTACCACCCTCAGGCTAACGGGTTGGTTGAACGTTTCCATCGGTCTCTTAACCCTCCTGTTATGTTACGGGTCAAATTGACCCGTTTTAAAGTTTACATTTTTTTTAAAAATAGTTAAAAATATTTTTTCTGCATGAAACTTTTTCTATTTGTCTTAATAGTTCCAATCAACATATAAATTGAAAATGATTCACTTTACACATTTGTACCACTCTCTGCGTCTACTTGTTACATCGATACTGTTCGGGTCAATTTGACCCGGCAGTCAAAATGAATGGTAAAAAGGGTAAAAACATTTCCAATTCTATTTGTTTCCTTGAAACTATGAGACATATTTCACTACACACACACACACACGCGCGCACACACACACACGCACGCACGCACCACGCACGCACACACACACACACACACACACACACACACACACACAGCACACACACACACACGCACGCACACACACACACACACGCACACACACACGCACACACACACACACACACACACACACACACACAACACATACACACACACATGCACACATGCATGCACATAAACCCACTTTCTCACTATTCTCTTTACTTCACAAGGAAACTGTGAGAAAGCAGGTGTTTATACAACTTTTGACGGGAACCTTTTCTGTTCCCGTGGGAAAACTCCACCCACACAAATCTTCATGACTCATTTGTCTTGATTTTAATGAGCGGGTCAATTTGACCCAGAACAGTAAATGTGTTTCAAGTTCAATTATAAAGATCACCCTTTGAAAAAAATAAAATAAAATGTAACATAATTTTTTTTACAAAAATCAATTTCAAGGATAATTATTGTTTTTTTGTGTGTAGGTTTTTTCAGCAAACATAAAAAATGTAAATCACATTGTTTATGTCCAAATGAGTTAGTCGTCATTATCCTTTATTTATGAGAAATAAAAAAAACATCATTGCACAAATATTGACTGACATGGTTAGTATTGGAGTTAATAATCAGATACAAAAAGGTTTTGGAGGATTTTTTGGGTTTCTGACACTATTACATGATTAAACACTCCCCGGGTCAAATTGACCCACGAACATTATTGCTGTACCTCAGAAACAAACATAACAGGAGGGTTAAGGCGGCGTTACGCGCTGCGCTAACAGACGTTGGCTGGGTGGAGCGTTTGCCATGGGTGCTGCTTGGGTTGCGATCAGCTCCTAAGGAGGACCTCAACGCTTCATCAGCCGAGTTGGTTTTTGGTCAGCCTGTACGAATCCCAGGGGAGTTTTTGTTAGACGCTGCCGCTCCACGGTTCCCCGAAGCGGTGGACCCCTATTCGCAGAGCGGTCTTTTGGTTCCGGGTCCTGTGCACCATTGTTTCCCGCAGGCGTTTGTGCCCACTGCACTCCAGTCTGCCCGTTTCGTTTTTGTGCGACGTGACGCCCACCGTTCGCCCCTCCAGCCTCCGTATGACGGGCCGTTTCGAGTGCTCGAAAGAGGCGCGAAAAGTTTTGTTTTAGACATGGGTGGGCGTAGAGAGCTGGTTACAGTGGACCGCCTGAAGCCAGCCTATGTGTTGGCTGATGATGAGGTGTTGCCGGCTCAGGTTCCTAGACGCGGCCGCCCTCCTGCTCGACCCCATCTTCCGTTTTCTCCCCCCAACTGTGTTCCTTCCCCTGTGGCACAAAATGTTGTTCCTGCACGGATGCCAGCCGTTTCTCCGCCCCCGAGTCGACGCAGTCGGTTTGGCAGGTTGATTAGGGCTCCTGTGAGAGACTGATGTTTTGTATTTGCCCTTCTGGGTGTTCGGGGGGGGCTGTGTGGTGTGTTGGGAGGCATGTGGCCTCATCTCTCTCTCACCCAGTAGGAGGAGCCAGCGAGGTGCTCCCCAGGTTTTACCAGGTGATGAAGAAGAAGTGTTCGTGTGTTCATTCATTCATTCTGTAACTGGTTTTGACGCTCGAAGGATTAAAGGCAACTGCTTGCAGATCAGTTTGTTTCTCCTTCTTCACACGTTACAATAACAACGATAACATAAGAACCTTAATAATAAAAGAAACTACAATTACCAGAGGTATGCATCATAAATACCATGATCTGCTTCTGTATGACAGTTTCAGTGTCCTTCAGTCATTTTAAGAGTCAGTCACAGCAGAGGAAAGCGACGTCCTCACTCATCTGTGATGAATCTCCAGATGCAGGACTGTCTGTGGCAAAGATTCACCTTAGCACTTTGTGGAAGATGTGAGGTTTCAAAGTCAAAGTCAACTTTTATTGTCAGAACTGCAATATGTACTAATAATAATAATAAAAGATCTGAAAGACTTAGACACATCTGGATGAGCTCAAAAATGACAAATCACCAATCACTATCACATGTTCATACACAAAAATTGACAAAAATGAACAAACAAACAAATACATTAAAACATGACAACAACAAACGAAGACTCAGAATTTAAAATATACAATGTTGAAGATGTGGTTGATGCAAACTTTTATCCTGCTATAAAAGACTGTGAATACTATAATGAAGAACAGTTTAATGACATCAATATAACAAATGGAGATCTCTCTATTATT
>JBBPBX010049959.1:0-25160 GCA_038048925.1 Garcialebias charrua | reverse complement strand
GTGTCTATAATGACAAATTAAAAAAAGTTCAAGAGAAAAACAACTGGACTTTATTTATTATATTATTTATTATACTAATATACTATACTTTATTATTATTATTTTTTCTTGCACTTTGTTTTTTTCTTGCACTTTTTAGAATTCACCATGTCCTGGATGACTGAGAATCTTCACCAGCTATTAATGACTCAATCAGCCTGCCATACTCTCCCCACCTTTCTGCTCTCTGCTTGAAACCTTCAATCCAGCAGCCAGCTGCACCGGCGGCCACGTAATGCAGCTAATTTTACCATTAAAGTGCATTCATTAAGAAAATGATAGACAGAAACACACCTCTGCTATAATTTTGAGCTAACAAATAATTGTTTAGGTATTTTCCTTGTTAAATGTCGGCGAAACGAGCCGCACTCCTTTTTCCTGTTTCTCACCGCTGCGCGTTCACGGAGCACACAGGCAGCAAAACTTTTTTTTTAAATAAAGCTGATTTAACCATTAAAGTGCATTTATTAAAGGGGACCTCAGATGTATTTTTTAAATTTTTATGGTATTTCTGTGGGATATCCAGACCCTATTCCTTCAATTTAATGCACAAAATAATTATTAGATAATCAATTATACCCTTTTTAATTCTGCCATTTTTAACTTTCGTTTTGAACGACCGGTTTCTTGAAGTCCACGCCCTTCAACGATCTGTTCACGCCCTCTGTAACAGCCAGTATCTGTAATGTGTTGTTGTTTTAAAATTAGCTCTTTTTTTATTACTCATTTGACTTACTGTTAGTGTTAGCTTAAGATAACTTACCGAAACCCGTCTGAGCGCGCCGCAGTTTGCTGCTCCTTTTAGCATTAGACCACCCGAATCCGAAGCTAATGTTAGCTTGTTCCTCTTCCGGTTTTCGCCAGCTCCGCTCGTGAAGCACGCGGAGATTTTGGGAGTTATCGCTGTTCCAGTGAAGACAACACAAAGTTCACCAAGTGTCTCCCGTAAATTAATCTGTAAGGAGAAGGTCCTCTTGCTGCGAGCCTGCTGCGAGGCTGCTGCAAGGCTGTACAGTTGAAGCTCCGCTCCATCGCGCCGGAAGAGGGTCCCGTCGAACCCGGTCCTTCCGCCTGTGGTCCGCTCGTTTAATTTTTGCCGGCTGCGCGTTGGCAGCGATCGCAAATACACTAAAAATTGAACTAAAACATAAAAATAACAATTATACTTTATTTATAAAGCCATTTAAAAAAACACAGCTGCAACAAAGTGCTGTACACATGAAATTAAGAACATATAAACAAAAGATGAGATGAAATCATGAAAAACAACAGTCATGTGTTTAATACAGAAGTGGGTTGAGCCTAACCAGGGGTTGCTAGGTGAGGGGCTGGACTCAGGTTTGATCTGATTGGCTGGCGGCTTGTGACGTCAATAAATGCAGGAAGTGTGAATCCTGGTGTATTTATCAAAAATAAATAAATCTACTTAGAGTAAATAAACCACTGGGTGCATTTTTTTGGCACAAGGACTGTTTTTTTATGAAGTAAATACCCAAAGTTTAGTAAAAAAACATTAAAAAGTGAATTTTGCATGTGTGGTCCCCTTTAAGAAAACGTTAGACTGAGACACATCTTTGCTATAATTTCGAGCTAACAAACAATTGTTTAGGTAAATTTCTTGTTAAACGTCGGAGGATAAAGCCGCGCTCCTCTTTCCTGTTTCTTTTTACAGACATGATATATGCCTCGCCCAGCTGTAGGTGCGCGCGCACACTGACTGACGATATGACGTAATTGTTTTAGCTAAGGTCCTACTCGAAACAAAATTAGAAAAGATAAATAAATTCACATAACTTTTTTTAGACGACAGAACGGGAAAAATATAGTTGTGTATGTTTAAAAAAAATTAATACCTTGTCAGATGACGTTTATTACTTTTTAATGGTGTTAATTTCATTTACCGTACTACCTTTTACTACCTTTTACAACCCTGCGGATACCCTGATTTTAAAGCTAATTTCCTCCTTTTTTGTGCTAATTTTTGCGTATTTAAACCTATTTCAGCAAATATGTGTTCTTTCTGCTTTCTACTGCTAATTTAGGCTTGTTCTTCCATTTCATCTAAATTTCAGCCATTTTTTAGCTAATTTCAGCTTTTTCTCAGCTAGTTTTTCTTCATAAGCCTTCACACTGTGTTTTCACAAAAAATGCAACTTATCTAGTTAAGTTATGAAAACAAGGTCACAAGGATCTACACTGTGATCATCAGTGATCTACCGGTATGTTTATTTGTGTTGATATTTACCACTTTACCTCTTTTTGTGTTTTCCAGCACTGCACTTTGTTTCACCTCTGCGTGGTACAGCAGTATAGTGACCGGCGGGCTGCTCCACCTGCTGTTAGTGCAGGTCATCAATATCAGCTACAACGTGACGGAGCGAGAGGCGCGAGCCGCCCTGAGAGAGAGAACTGCACGCAGGACTTACTGGGGGCTCGTCGTGGACACTGGTGTTTATTCTCGAGGCCTGCGTGGGAACTGGTCCGAGTTCATGACCATGGGAGACGAGCTGAAGCCCGCTTCCTCTTCAGATTTAGTGTAAGACTTCTGTCAGTAGTTCGTCCACTGGATGGCAGCTTTGTTTCATACAAGCTCTGCTTACTGACAGCACATCTGTCAGCAGTTTGCAGTGGAGTCACTTTAAGCTCTAACTGCAGCCTTGGAGTTACACTGGCTCTGACTCTTCAGCTTCACTGCCTTTAATGTGACTGACAACATGTCATCTATGCAGCTGAATCCACGCTTGAATCACTCTTCTCTTAAGAAGTCTTCCTTTGGACCTGAACTCTGACTTTGTGTGTCTGCTACATTTTAGTGCCTTGATGCATGGAAAAGAAGAAAGAAAAGAGAGCTCAAGCTGTAGGAACATTTTCAACAATAAGAAGACACCTCTGGGTGTTTGTTGATTTACTTACTAAATGTACAGTTTACTCTCTGTACCTCGATCATCTTTGTTAAACACTGATGGCCTTACTTTGCCTTGCAGATTGTGAAATATGAACAAAGTACCAGGTTAATTTAGGTAATCAAGCAGCTGATTGCATTTGTATGAATCAGTTTATTAAATTGTCAACATGTTCCTTCATGAAACCACTTTAAATTGTCCAAAAAGCAGGTAGATCAGCACAAATAATCATCTTGAGGATAAAACCCTTTTTCTGCTTTCCACAGGCAATGCTTTTTACTTTTTAAACAAACTCAAAGGTCAAATGTATTTAAACACCGTTTTGCCTTTCAAAAATGCTGCTAAATACAATAAAAAACAATAAAATAAAAGTAACACAATTATTAACGCAAAAAAATGCAAATAAAAATCAGAATAAATGAGTACAAATTGCTATTTTTTTCTTGTACTGTGTGTATTTTCATCTAAATACAAATACTGTAGTCACTCAAAGCCTTTGGTTGCATACTGGTCGTGTTTTGTGCTTGTGGATTTTCTTTAAACCAATTTGATTTATTTTAATTAATAAATCTGAGAAATGAGCAAGCATTTTTCTCATCCGTCCTCCGGAGTGATGTGCGTGTCTTTTTTTGTGCGACTCAGCAGTTTTTCCATCTTTAGTTGGTTTCGCATGATGGATAGGAGCAGAAATCAGGTAAAACCTCAGCTATTTTCCTGCTAAGCTTCTCCCGCCGCTTGTCCCGCTCCCTCTCCCTGCACAGCACACGTGGAAGCTGCGTCCAGGCCAGGAGACACCTTTGCAGGATCTGTCTAATGTGCAAACAGATGGAAACGGAGCATTAAATCGGATTAAAGGGACCTCGGGGTTGACAAGTAATTAGTTGTTTTTCAAGTTTGTTGACAGTGGCAGCTGGTGGGTTTTCACCTGGAACCTGTGGTCACCTGAACAGCTGAAGTTTCGACAAGTATATAGGACTGACAAAAATCTAATTGTCTAGTGTGGATGTTTTGTGTGCCTGACTGAAACAAATGGCCCCTTGGGGACAATAAAGATCCTTGAATTTGAAATAACTATTTTCTGATCATCAATGATAGAAAAATGACATATTTGGGGACTGCCATGCATTTCTACACCTCGGAAGTGCGTCTACATTTCTATCTCCGTTAATGCGGCCCGAGCCACAATGTCTACCCCCACAAAAGTTATATCAAAATGACTGGCTCGGCCCCGTGATGTGTGCTATTACTTTTATTGACATTTGCAGTTACCGTGGCAACATATTTTGCTAATAAAGATGCCAAATTTCCCATAGGAAATGAATAGGAGAAAACTCCACAGAAACTGAGTAACGTATGGAGCCATTTTGGTCAACATGCATGGAAGGCACCTATTATTACGGTAGCTATTATTGCCTATTATTATTAATTAGTAATAATATTAATTAGCTTTAATTATTCATGTTAATAATTATCTATTGTAATATTAATAATTAATATTTGATAGTAATACTAATTATTAATATCAAATTTGAGTATTAATCATTAATATTTAATAATTAATATATTAATAATTAGTATTTATTAATATTTATAATCATTAATATAATTATTATTAATATTTTACTAATATAAATAGGCAGTCCCCATGAAAGTTTCTCCAGGAACTTTCTAGTTTGGTTTATTATTCACAAGTCTATTTGTCAGATCTAAAAATGAAATGCTAACAAAATTAATAACTAGGCCTGTCGTGATAAACAATAAATCGCACGATAAATGAAAATTTATCAACCTAATTTTCATTTATCAGCTTTATAATTTCTTTGTGTCTCTCTCTTTCTACTGAAGACACTGGATGACAAAAGGATCAACTCCAGTGTTCTTCACTGACCCGTCCCTTTCTCTTTTCTCTTTAAAATCCATTTTAACCATCCAAAATCGTGTTTTTGTATCGTTCATAGCAGCTAAGCTGAGAAGCTAAGCTACGAGCTAAGCTAACAGGCCGACGCCAGGAAAAAAACCTCCGTCTTGTCGAAGCTCCAAAATTTACAGTTGAAACCTGTGCCTTTGTGTAAAAAAGTTGTTTTTCTCTGAAAAAAGAAGCTGAGAACTTGTTTACTGACTTTTTTAAATTAAAAGCTTTGTGTGAAAAATGCTAAAGAGCTCAAACCACACAGAGCGTCCGCCATTTCGAGAACCGAAAAAGGAAAGAGACAGCCCATGTCACATCAAAGGGCCTCCCTCCCATTTTTCTTAAAGAGACACACTGCTGCTCCCTCACTATCCATCCTTTGGTTCAAACAGTCTTATACTGCCATCTGGTGGTCGAAAAAACATACTACACTCAAAGCAAATTGACCAAAATTTCTTCTTAAATTTGACACTAATTATTGTCAAACTTCATTTGTCACACAAAGCTTTTAATAAAAAAATCAGTAAACAAGTTCTCAGCTTCTTTTTGCAGAGAAAAACAATGTTTTAGACGACGGCACATGTTTCAACCGTGAATTTTGGAGCTTCGACAAGACAGAGGTTTTTTTCTCCCGAGGTCAGCCTGTTAGCTTAGCTCGTAGCTTAGCTGCTTTTAACAATCCAAAAACACAATTTTGGACTGTTAAATAGATTTTAAAGAGAAAGGAAGGGGTCAGTGAAGAGCACCGGAGTTGAACTTTTTGTCATCCAGTGTCTTCATTTGAAAGAGACACGAAGAAACAACAAAGCGATAAATGAAAAAGAAGTAGATAATTTTCATTAATCATGCAATTGAGTTATTGTTTATTGCGACAGGCCTACGTTTTGCATCGTCACATTTTGGGTTTCTCATGACCAATTTTTTTTTACAGTTGATTTCCTGGTTTTCGGCGACCTGTCAACGCTGTGAATACATTTTAAAGTGAGGGATGGAGCAGACCTGTTCCTGTGCTCCTGTGCCAGTTGCAGACGGTCCCACTCCATCAGCCTCTCCTGGGTCACATGATCCAGCAGAGCGAGCAGAAACCTCCTCAGAGTGCGTCTGCGGTAAAAACGCTCAGCTCGCTCTTCCTGAATCATCCGAATGTCTCTCAGCTGAAATGAATAATGAAAGACGCTGTAAATGTAAAACATTGGCGCAACTTTATTGTGTGAATGTTTATGAAGCATTCACACTACCGTATTGTGATCCATTTTTCTTCCGTATACTGTATTTTTTTTTTTTGGGCATCTTTTTCATTCCACAATTTTTGTGCTATTTTCAACAAATCATATCTCAAAATGTTCAGCTATTTCAGGAAAATCCTGCTATGACTTTTGGTGCAACTTTAGCTTTTTGAAACATTTAGCCTTTTCTGACATTTTTTTTGTTCATAAAAAAATGAATTGCGCTCATTTTACATCCTTCACATCTTTAGATTCCTTTACAATCTTTTACTGCTCCTTTCACATTTTGTTCTGGTTCAGCTTCTTTGTGTAAGTTTTAACTTTTTTGGGGGAAGCCAGTTTCAGCTGTTTTGTGCTTCTTTCAGATTCTTTCTGCTAACGACAACATTTTTGCGCTTCTTCTAACTTCTTTCTGCTAATTTCAGCTTGTTATGCTCTTTAAGCTAATTTATGCAAGTTTCAGCTAATATTGCTATTTCAGTGTAGCTGTTTTATGATCATTTTAGCTTTTTCAGCTAATTCCACTTCTTTTTGCACCCATTTCCATCTTTTTCAGCAAAAATGTGCTCTCCCCACCTCCTTCTGGTAATTTAAGCTTCTTTCTGCCTTTTTACCTACCGTACTTTTCAGCTGTTTTTTTGTTGTTGTTAATTTCAGATTTTTTTCAGATAATTTCCACTTTTTGTGCTAATTTCTGCTTCTTTCAGCCTAACTGGGCAAGCATGTGTTCTTTCTGCTTTCTTCTGCTAATTTAAGCTTGTTCTACTATTTTTTGGCATTTTAGCTAATTTCAGCTCTTTTCAGATAAATTCAAAAAAATCTTGTGGTAATTTCTGCTTCAGCCTAATTAACTTCTTTCTGATCATTTCAGCTTGTTATGCTCCTTTCAGCTTTCTCTGCTAGTTTCAGCTTTTCTGCTATTTCAGCTACTTTTTAGCTGTTTTAGTGCTAAATGTATTTTTTCAGTCAACAAATATGTGTCCTTTCTGCTTTATTCTGCTAACAGGCTTGTTCTTTAATTTCAGCTACATTTCAGCATGCTTTTTTGGTAGCTAATTTCAGCTTATCAGCAAATTCTTCAGTAATAAGCATCTACACTGTATTTTTGCAGGGCATGCAATTTCTATAGTTCCATTTATCTTTTGGCAATACATTTGCTTATTGCTCAGTAAGTTAGGGAGTGCTCTGGCAAAAGAATATTTATATATATATATATATTTTTTTTTTTTTACAGCTGGACACCTGAACACACATTTGGTCTTTGCAGAGGAGAAGATTACAGACAGGAGTAACAGTTTATATGTGTATTAGCAGGGGGATACAAACCATTTTCCAGCAGTTTAAGCTCCTCCGAAGCAGAAAATGATGGTTAAGCTGGTCTGCACACGCCTCTCTCTCAGACGCAGACCCTCTCACGTACTGCCACCACTCCAGAGTGTATTGTCTCAGGAGGAAGAGATTGTGATGACGCTCAGCAAGCTGGCAGGAAGTGAGAGGTCAAAAATGTACACCAATTTATATTTCTGAAATAAAAACCACAGACTGACTTATACACTGAAACAATAAAAAGCAACATTTCCAGTGTTGGTAGAGTACTGTTGTTGGGTTAATGGATTTAATCTTATTGGTAAGATGTATTTTTTAGTTTATGTGTTAAATAATGTATCACAGAATACCCTGATTGCATGCTCAATAATCCAGGTAGAAAAATCTAAAAAAGCTAAGTCTGGTCCTCTGGACATTCAAAAAACAAAACAAAACAAAGAAAAAAAAAACTGTAGAAACGTTTCGTCTTTCGTCCGAAAGACTTCCTCAGTCTGAGATGCTGTATTCAGCTCAGTCTTATAAATAGCACCCTCCCACAGTGGATCAACCAGTTGGCTGATGACAGCCGAAACCAGTTGCTCACATGATCAAGGAGGACCATCAGCCTAACGATGGATCGTTAGCACCCTGATGGTTGTTTGCTATTCACAGAGGGCTGAGTGATACTAGCAATAACAGCATTGTAAGAGGGGGACAGTTGAACCCGGTGGCCTCCACCTCTGTTTAATGATTTACTCAAGGTCCCAGTTACACCCAAAAATAGCAATAATAAACAAAACTAAAGAAACCGTGTACAAGGATATAATATACGTGCTAAACAATAATAATACTGTATACTGGTAATATAAAACAATGTATTAAACAGCAGCCTGAACATGAGTCATTTATGAGCAGGTTGGTATGAATGAAGCAGATTATGGGTACCGGTAAGTAATCAGCCACATGGATAATCAGCAGCACAAAGTGTCAAATCTTCAATTAAAGTGACACCCATCTCATGCAGCTAACACGTATCACTGAGTTTGTAACTTGATATTGTTTATTTAGAAAGGTCAACTTTCTTTATTTAGAAAGGTTTAACTTTCTGTGGGCTTATTGATGCCACAAAGTTTAAAGTCTGTGTCTCTAACCTCAGGAAAACAGGCCTTTTTTTTTTTTACAGATTTGTGTTGTAGATTTATTAAATACGGTGTCGTTTGTGTGCCACATTTACTCTTCAAGATCAGATGGTTCCCTTCTCTGTTGCTAAACCCAGAGAACTAGACGTGGTACATATTAAATTCCCACTGAGGACAAGAGTCTGGAGGTTTTCCTGGGCTTGTAACAGGAACTTTGGACAGAGGGCGAACTGATGTTGCTGTCTGACAGCTACAATAAACATGTGATTTACCTCCATGCTGGCTTGTCTTAACTGAATGAGGCATTTCCATGGCGCCAGGCCTCGATGTGACAACAAGGTTCTGTGGTAGTGTTGACGGGCCAGTCTCATGAGCTCCTGATGCCTTTTCTGCTGCCTCTGCTTTTCCTCTTCCCTCTGAAGAGACATTATTTTGATCTTGTGTATCACACCACAGACCATGCGATTGTTGTATACTTACTCGTTGGTACAGCTCACCTCTCTTTCCATCCTCTTCTCCTCCTTCCTCTTTTCTGCCGCCTTGCGTTTCTCCTCCTCTTCCTCCCTCTGCCTTTGCTCCTCAGCAGCTTTCATCTCAGCCTGAAAGGTTTTTTAATTTTAATAGTTTGTGTGTGGCACCTTCACAGTTTGAAAGTCTCAAAGCCTAATCATTACTCGCCAGCTTTTCGTCTTCTTTCTTCCTCTTGAGTTCCTCGATCTCCTTCCTTCGCTCTGCGCGCTGTTGTGCTCGGGCTTCCATGGCTTTAGTGAGATAGACCAGACATATGTGAGTGCTTTGTGGTGTCAGGATGCTGTTATCAAAGTAACAAAACCATTTCAAAACTCACTACAGTCATCAGAGACCTTAAACCAGCTAAGAGCTCTTTGGGAATACAACTGATCACTTTATGTGCCGTAAGTAGGCATAAATAAGGGACAGTGAACAGAAAAGAGTTAAATATTGAGTTCAAGAGGCAAAGTTTAGGCAACGATCAGTGTTTATCATCACCTGCTGCTGGTTGATGGCTGCCTCAGACAACAAGCAACAAAAACACAAAGAAAGATCAACTTTACAGATACAGACCTAAAGTTTGATACTGTAGTAGAAGGGAGTCCTTCTAAACATATACTCTGAGATTGAGTATGCAAACAACATTATTGTCAAGATTTGACCAAAACAGCTAAAACGCTATCATTTCTTAACAGAAGACGAAACTCTGGTATGAAAGGCTGCAAGGGATATGCATTATTTCCTGCTTCTTCCTGTTTGCTCTCGACAGAGTTGGACACTTTTCCCTCCTGCTCCTGGTTCCCTCCTGCTTTGCTCTTTGTCCTGTGAATCCATCGGAGCCTCTCTTTACATATCTTACAAATTGTAAATTATGGATCTGGTCAGCCGGTCTACCAACGTAATTGATCAAATTTTCTCGACAAGAAGACAGGGCAAAGGAGAGCCCTCTTGCCCTGATGGGACACTTGCAGCTGGATACAAGATGGATTCCTGGGGGTAGTGGAAGATGGTGTGTCTGTCCGTATTGTCCATTGAGGATGTAGAAAACACGTACATAATGGACTTATGATAACAGGTTTTCTGATTTTTGGAGTTGGCGGTTACCTGGCATATCGACAAATGCGGAAAACGCCGGAAGCTGTTCTGGCCATTGTAAGGCTGCCTGGCCTGCGTGAAGGAATGTGCCGAGCGATAAGTACTCAGACTCAGATGCTGTGTGAGTTAAGCCATAAGCTAGATGCAATTTCCTAGAATTGCAGGCCACTTGCGGCTCCTGGAACTCACTGGCGGGAAGGAATTGAGAATCGACCTTAGAGAAGCTACAAGCTTGGCCCGGTAGTATTTACCACCAAATTTGGCTGTTTGGAGTCGCCACTGAGACCAGTAGAACTATAAGGCAGACAGAAAATCAAACAGAGCTGGCCCGACCTGGTGGTCATGTGAACAGGAAGCTTTCGTCGGCCTTCATGCATTTATGTATCATGATGTCATAAGCATGATGCTGTTTCTGTGCGCAGTTTTTTTGTTGTTGTTGCAACTTTCGCACTGTGTCCTGTCTAGGAGGACACAGTGTGAGATATGATTTTTTTTATACCTCCCATTCCCCTTGTTTCTCTTCTCCTATCTGAAAAAGGCAGCACCTCCCATGGAGCCGCGGCCTCAGACACCTACGTCTCCCCCATGACTGTTTGTTTGTTTTATTTGGATGGGCTATACTGAAGTGTAATTTCATTGTGCTTCGGTGAAATGACAATAAAGCCGATTCATCCACCCGGTCTCTACGATCACAGAACAGTAATCTACTTCACATTCCACGAACCAAATTAAGGACCATGGGAGACCGGGCATTCTGTGTGGCTGCCCCCCGCCTATGGAACTCCCTCCCTGACTACCTGAGAGCTCCACAGTCACTGGTTGACTTCAAAAACGGCTTAAAGACTTTTCTTTTTAAGCAAGCCTATTCTGCCTCCACATGATTTTATCTTGATCTTGGTTGATATTATTATTGATTTTACTTGATTTTATCACTTGTTTTATTTATTTATTTATTTTTAAGCAGGCCTATTCTGCCTCCACATGATTCTGTCTTTAAAGACCGTGTAAAGTGAAATTAGATTTGTGTTTTTAGTTTATCACATGGCATAAATATGTGTTATTAATCACCCATATAAATCTGACTGATTAAAAACATTGTTTTCCTTATAAAATTAAGTGTCAAAAATCATGAAAATACATTATTTTCTCTTAGTCTGGAACTGTGGGGGCGTGTCAGCAGTGGGCGTGGTTTCAGCGCAGCACTGCAGCTCAGAGAGCAAGTAGGAGGACTCTCTCGCTCAGAGCTGAACTGTGTGGAGGAGGAAGACAGGTTCATCAGTAAACCTGCTCTGTTTGCTCCTTTTTCCAAGAGTTACGCTGTTTTTAGTGCACAAACAACTCTGGTTTTATTTTTAAAGTTGAGGACGCAACTATAATTCATAACTCCGCTGTTATGTGTTTAGAAGATGAGCGGACTCGCGCGGCTGCACCGGTCCGACCCGACACATCGCATGCGGGGGCTGTGTTGGTGATTAAGATAAAGAGTAATCACGTTGATAACTAAGTATGCAATGGACCTGTCGCATTTTCTTAGCAAAAAAGGAGCTTGTGAACTTGTAGGGCACAGGCTTAGCAATAAAAAAAAGAAAGAAAGAAAAGAAACAGGAAAGGCGGCGGCGGTGTCCGGAGGCTGAGGAGGGAGACGGTCAGTAGCAGGTGCCCTGACCATTAAAACATCCTGGGAAGATGCAGGAACGAGGCATAATTGATTAGCTAGCTAACAATGAACAAAATATCTATGCTATTGCTATCTGATGCTATCTGCGAGTCGCGAGTGAACGGCTCCACCCATGCGAAGAACAATTTATATGACTGGAGCAGCAGGGGGTAGGGCTATACTAATGAGGACCGCGTGACGAAACGCGGTCCCGTTTAAAACACGCCTAAAAAATCCTGAAACACACATGTCTTTATACACAGTTTCATGTATAACTTCAAAATTAATTGAGCTACAATTTTGAGACTTTTTACTCATTTACAACATTACAATTATCACATTTATAATGTTTATTTAAGAAAATGTTGAAATTCACTTTACACGGTCTTTAATCTTAGTTGATATTATTATTGATTTTACTTGATTTTATCACTTGTTTTATTTGCTGTAGCACTTTGAGATTTTTATTAATGAAAAGTGCGGTATAAATTGAATTTATTATTATTATTATTATTTCAAGGAATCCTAGACTTTTAGTTTGTAGAACTTTGCACCGAAACTGCTGAGTTTTCGTTTGAATAATCTGCAGAATATGTTTTCACCCTTAAACTTATCTGTTTAAATAAAGGTTGAATGAATGAATGAAAATGTACTTACACTCATAAAGCTGTCTTTTTGTAATGAGATCATCCCCTGAACAAAACACTATGTCAATGTGTGGCCGTAGTTTCTTGTTTGAAACATAAATTGTTTTATTATTAGGAAAGTACCGGTAGTGACAAGTCATAATTTTGTGTACTGTGGGGATAAGTTGTGGAATCATTTGAAAAGGGCAAAGGTCAGCTGACACTGAAAAGATAATCAATCCTCTGTGCATCCATGGAGGAAAACAAAGGAAACTGATGGAAATTGTGCCAGAAAGGAGTGAGAGAAGACGGAGCAGGTCGTTTATTTTCCACCGCAGTGTGAGATTAGTATTAATGGAGTCAAGTTAGGAGCAGCTTAATTGATTTATCTATAATTGCAATACGCTGAACGGGAAGTTTGTTACAAATGGTCTGTTTAATATAGAGCTGAGCGAGGCTGCAGCTGCTTGTGCAGTGTCGGCTACACTAAAGCTAATGAGAGGGGGAGTTGTGTTCTGTGTGCGGCTCATCAAGTTCACCTCAGATTCTGTGTTGGAAGTTAAGCTAATTTGATTTTTTGGCTTTAGCCTTTCCAATAAAACAATCTGATTATTGAATTTAGAGCAGAAAACCTGACTAAATGTGGATTATCAGAAATGCCACTATGGTGGAAATGCTAAACCTGTGTGTTTAGTGTAGTGCTTGCAAAATATTTCATAAACTAGTAGACATATTTGGATGAAACTCTCAAATATCAATCATTTGATGCTACAGCTGATTAACCTTTGGAATCAACCCTATTAAAGATGGCCATCACAGATAAGCAACCTTAGCAAACACCTCTATTGGAGTCAGCTGCGGGTAATATTTACTCTTAGAGCGTAATCAAAGGATATACATCTACAACTGATAAATTATTGGAGTCAGTTGTTGATTCAATTTAAGATGGCCACCATAGATAATCAACATTTGACAACACACCAGTGGTTTTTAAGGTAATGACCAACATTTATTGTAGTAATAGCGGAGTCAGTTCCAACACTTTGCAATATTAAATGAGATTGTGCATGATGTTTTAAATAACCGTTAACTTTACCAACATTATGCACAATCCTATTATTATTGTAGTACTGGTACTTTGAATTTAAGTAATCACTGTATAGCGGCTTAGCTGATGCATGATGACACTAGAGGCAGAAAAAAGTTCATTCATGCTGTGACGTTGCTTTGCTGCTTTAAGGAAGGGGAGACATGTTTTCCTCAATGACAGAAAATTAGAGGCAAAGTTCAGGTGGTATTCTACAAACAACTACCTGAAGCACACGTCTGGATGGAGGAATGGCTAAAGTCAGTACCGTAGTAAGTCCTGAAAAGTAAATCCAACAAACTTTAAAGAGCCTGCTACAGCAAAAGAAAAAGTGTCCGTAACGACCATCTGCTAGGTACAAGAAGCTCCTTGTTGCCCGTGATAAACATTTAGAAGCTTTCAGTTTTGTAAATGTTTGTACAGGCAAATATTAATAAGGTGTGACCAATCATGCTGCCTTAGGTTCAATTTATGCATACAATTTCAATTTATCATTATTATGCAAATTTTTTCCTTGTGTTTAGGAGCCTGGTGCATTTACATAAAAGCAAATGATATATTCTGACATAGAAAACTGCTGTTTTGACAGGTACCGGCGGTATGTGTGAACATTTTTCGAAGTGGATTCACCTTCTGTGAAAGCTTCTACTTCTTTGTAAGTTGTGTGTAAGTTCGGCTGCTGTTAAGCTTGCAGGCTGAGGGAGCTTTTTTTGAGACTGACCTGAGATGATAGGATGGGGGCACATCTGCCGTGTGACAGCTTTCCTCGAAGGTGCACTCCGACTATCAGGTTCTGCTGAAACCCTCGGCACTCTGCAACAGCGATGATAACAGCCAGAAGAAATAAAGCCTGTCATAAGTCTGTCTGCATGCTCATGTCATCCTGAACCGTTGCTGACAAATTTCATAAAATATTATTAAATAAATAAAATAAAAGAGCTAAAAGAAAGGCAAAGTAAAAAAACAATATAATAATATACAATACATATACAGTACAGTATACAATATTATAGATATATAAACTACCGTATTTGTCAAACTATAAAGTGCACCGGATTATAATGCGCAATATCAATGAACATGTCTGTTTTTATACATAATGCACACCAGATTATAAGGTGCATTAAGCGAAACAAAACAGTCACATAAGTCAAACTTTATTCAACTCATTCAAAATAATGACATAAAATTGGTTCGAGGTCAGTAAGCGCAACCAGAATTACCATATTTTTCAGCCTATAAGTCACTGTGTTTTGCATTATTTACATACCCTGTGACTTATAGGCTGAAGGGGCGGCCGTGGTGTAGTGGTAATGGCAGTCGTCTCCCGATCGGAAAGTTGGCGGTTCGACTCCCGGGACCCGCACCATGTGTCGTTGTGTCCTTGGGCAAGACACTTAACCCTGAGTTGCTCCCGGTAGGACTGGAAAGCACCTTGCATGGTAGTCTGCCGCCACCGGTTTATGAATGTGTGTAGCATTCAATATATGTGTAGCACTTTGAGATTTTCAGTAATGAAAAGTGCGTTATAAATTGAATTAATTATTATTATTATTATTTATTATTGAAGTGATGTATTTATGGATTCCCCCCCCCATATTTGTAAACCAATTTTTGGCTGAGATATGACTGTTTTCATTCATTCTGACTAAAAAAAAAAAAGAAGAACAGTACCATTTTCAGCCACTAGATGGAAGCAGAGTAGTAATAGCAATAAAGCATGCCGTTGTATCATGCAATAGGTAAACGTGGCTATAATGACAAATTCAAAAAAGTTCAAGACAAAAACAACTGGACTTTATTACACGTTATATCCATCCATCCATTTTCTTCCGCTTATCCGGGGTCGGGTCGCGGGGGTAGCAGCCTAAGTAGGGAGGCCCAGACTTCCCTCTCCCCAGCCACTTGGAGCAGCTCCTCTGGGGGAATCCCAAGGCGTTCCCAGGCCAGCCGAGAAACATAGTCCCTCCAGCGTATCCTGGGTCTTCCTCTGGGTCTCCTCCCGGTGGGACATGCCCGGAACACCTCACCAGGGAGGCGTCCAGGAGGCATCCTAACCAGATGCCCGAGCCACCTCAACTGGCTCCTCTCGATGTGGAGAAGCAGCGGCTCTACTCCGAGTCCCTCCCGGATGACTGAGCTTCTCACCCTATCTCTAAGGGAGAGTCCAGCCACCCTGCGGAGAAAACTCATTTCAGCCGCTTGTATCCGAGATCTTGTTCTTTCGGTCATAACCCAAAGCTCATGACCATAGATGAGGGTGGGAACGTAGATCGATCGGTAAATTGAGAGCTTTGCCTTTTGACTCAGCTCTCTCTTCACCACGACAGACCGGTACAGCGCCCGCTTCACTGCGGACGCTGCACCTATCCGCCTATCGATCTCACGCTCCAGTTTTCCCTCATTCGTGAACAAGATCCCGAGATACTTAAACTCCTCCACTTGGGGCAGGACCTCCTCCCCGACCCGGAGAGGGCATGCTACCCTTTTCCGGCTCAAGACCATGGCCTCGGATTTGGAGGAACTGATCCTCATCCCGGCCGCATCACATTCAGCTGCAAACCGCTCCAGCGAAAGCTGTAGATCACGAGCTGATGAAGCCAATAGGACCACATCATCTGCAAAAAACAGAGAAGCGATTCTAAGGCCACCAAAACGGATCCTCTCAACACCTTGGCTGCGCCTAGAAATTCTGTCCATAAAAGTTATAAACAGAATCGGTGACAAAGGGCAACCTTGGCGGAGTCCAACTCTCACCGGAAACGAGCCTGACTTACTGCCGGCAATGCGGACCAAGCTCTGACACCGGTCGTACAGGGACCTAACAGCCCATATCAATGGGCCTGGTACCCCATACTCCCGGAGTACCCGCCACAGAACCCCCCGAGGGACGCGGTCGAATGCCTTTTCCAAGTCTACAAAGCACATGTAAACTGGTTGGGCAAACTCCCACGCACCCTCCAGGACCCTGTTGAGGGTGTAGAGCTGGTCTAGTGTTCCACGACCAGGACGAAAACCACACTGCTCCTCCTGAATCCGAGGTTCGACTATCCGACGGACCCTCCTCTCCAGAACCCCTGAATAGACCTTACCAGGGAGGCTTAAGAGTGTGATCCCTCTATAGTTGGAACACACCCTACGGTCCCCCTTTTTGAATAGGGGAACCACCACCCCAGTCTGCCAATCCAAGGGAACTGCCCCCGATGTCCACGCGATATTGCAGAGTCGCGTAAGCCAACACAACCCCACAACATCCAGAGCCCTAAGGAACTCAGGACGAATCTCATCCACCCCCGGAGCCTTGCCACCGCGGAGCTTTTTAACCACCTCGGCGACCTCAGCACCAGAGATTGGAGAGCCCGACCCAAAGTCCCCAGGCTCCGCTTCCTCAGTGGAAGACGTGCCAGTAGGATTGAGGAGGTCTTCGAAGTATTCCGCCCACCGACTCACAACATCCCGAGTTGAGGTCAACAGCACGCCATCCCCACCATAAATGGTGTTGGTCGCGTACCGCTTTCCCCCCCTGAGACGCCGGATGGTGGACCAGAATCGCCTCGAAGCCGTACGGAAGTCATTCTCCATGGCCTCTCCGAACTCCTCCCACGCCCGAGTTTTTGCCTCAGCAACCACCCGAGCCGCATGCCGCTTGGACTGCCGGTACCTATCTGCTGCTTCCGGGGTCCCACAGGCCAAAAAGGCCCAATAGGACTCCTTCTTCAGCTTGACAGCATCCCTCACCGCCGGTGTCCACCACCGGGTTCGAGGGTTGCCACCACGACAGGCACCAACAACCTTGCGGCCACAACTCCGATAAGCTGCCTCGACAATAGAGGCGCGAAACATGGCCCACTCGGGCTCAATGTCCCCCGCCTCCCTCGGAACGTGTTCAAAGCTCTCCCGGAGGTGGGAGTTAAAGCTCCGTCTTACGGGAGACTCTGCCAGACGTTCCCAGCAGACCCTCACAATACGTTTGGGTCTGCCAGGTCTGACCGGCATCCTCCCCCACCATCGGAGCCAACTCACCACCAGGTAGTGGTCACGTTATTACACGTTATACTTTATTTTTTTTCTTGAACCGGCCACTAGGGAGCATAAGCCAGTGTATCTCTTGTGCTGGTCCCAAGCCCAGGTAAATGGTGAGGGTTGTGTCAGGAATGGCATCCGATGTAAAACAGTTTTGCCAAAACCATAATGCGAGTTCATCAAAGTGAAACCATACCGGATCGGTCAAGGCTCGGGTTAACAACGACCGCCACCGATGCTGTTGAAAAACAGTGTGCCGGCGGAAATCATGCTACTGTTAGTCGAAGACCCCGAGGAGGGTAATGTGTCAGGAGACAGAGGGAGAAGAGGAAAGTGAAGAATGTAGGACTGAGGGTTGCAACTCTAAATGTGGGGACAATGACAGGCAAAGGTAGAGAGCTGGCTGACATGATGCAGAGAAGAAAGGTAGATGTTTTATGTGTCCAAGAGACCAAGTGGAAGGGCAGCAAGGCTCACAGCATTGGAGCAGGGTTCAAACTGTTTTACCATGGTGTGGATAGAAAGAGAAATGGAGTAGGGGTGGTCCTGAAGGAGGAGTTGGCAAATAATGTAGTAGAGGTGAAGAGAGTGTCAGATAGGGTGATGTGTCTGAAGGTAGAAGTAGAAGGTCTGTCTGAAGGTAGAAGTAGAAGGTCTGATGCTAAACATAGTCAGTGGTTATGCTCCACAGGTTGGATGTGATGGGGAGGAGAAAGATACATTTTGGAAAGATTTGGATGAAGTGATAGAGAGTATTCCCAGGGAGGAAAGAGTGGTGATTGGAGCAGACCTGAATGGACATGTTGGTGAAGGAAACAGGGGGATGAGGAAGTGATGGGTAGGTTTGGTGTCAAGGAAAGAAACCAGGAAGGACAGATGGTGGTGGATTTTGCCAAGAGAATGGAAATGGCTATAGTCAATACCTATTTCCAAAAGAGGGAGGAACATAGAGTGACCTATAAGAGTGGAGGAAGGAGTACGCAGGTCGACTACATTCTGTGTAGAAGAGGAAACCTGAGGGAGATTGGAGACTGTAAGGTTGTGGCAGGGGAGAGCGTGGCCAGACAGCATCGGATGGTTGTGTGTAGAATGACTGTTGTTGTGAAGAAGAGAAAAAGAGTAAAATCAGAGAAGAAGACCAAATGGTGGAAGCTGAAGAAGGAAGAATGTTGTGAGAAATTCAGAGAGGAGCTGTTAAAGGCTCTGGGTGGTAAGAAAGAGCTTCCAAGTGACTGGGCTACTACAGCAACAGTAATTAGAGAGACAGGTAGGAAGGTACTTGGTGTGTCATCTGGACAGAGAATGGATGATAAGGAAACCTGGTGGTGGAATAGTGAAGTGCAGGACGCTGTTCAAAGAAAGAGATTAGCCAAGAAGAAATATGACAGTGAGAGGACTGAAGAGAGGAGACAGGAATATAAGGAGATGGGACATAGAGCAAAGAGGGAAGTAGCTAAGGCAAAGCAGAGGGCGTACAATGAGTTGTATGGGAGACTGGACACTAAAGAGGGCGAGAAGGACTTGTACCGATTGGCAAGACAGAGGGATCAGGCTGGAAAGGATGTGCAGCAGGTTAGGCTTATTAAAGATGGGAATGGTAATGTTCTAACAAGTGAGGAGAGTGTGATGGGAAGATGGAAGGATTACTTTGAGGAGCTAATGAATGAAGAGAATGAAAGAGAAAGAAGAGTGGAGGTCATAGAAACTGTGGACCAGGAAGTGGGAAAGATTAGTGAGGGTGAAGTCCGGAAAGCTCTGAAAAGAATGAAGATGGGGAAGGCAGTAGGACCTGATGACATACCAGTGGAGGTTTGGAAATGTCTTGGAGAGATGGCAGTGAGGTTTTTGACTCAAATATTCAATAACATATTTGATGGTGAGAAAATGCCTGAGGAATGGAGAAGTGTGCTGGTGTCCATTTTTAAGAACAAGGGTGATGTACAGAGTTGTAGCAACTATAGAGGAATTAAGTTGATGAGACACACGATGAAGATCTGGGAGAGAGTCGTGGAAGCAAGACAGACTAGAGGTGACTATCTGTGAGCAGCAGTATGGTTTCATGCCAAGAAAGAGCACCACAGATGCATCTTTGCTTTGAGGATGTTGATAGAGAAGTACAGAGAGGGTCAGAAAGAACTCCATTGTGTGTTTGTGGATTTAGAAAAAGCATATGACAGGGTGCCAAGAGAGGAGGTGTGGTATTGCATGAGGAAATCTGGAGTGGCAGAAAAGTATGTTAGACTGGTACAGGACATGTATGAGGACAGCAGGACAGTGGTGAGATGTGCTGTAGGAGTGACAGATAGCTTCAAGGTGGAGGTGGGATTGCATCAAGGATCGGCTCTGAGCCCCTTCTTGTTTGCTCTGGTGATGGACCGACTAACAGATGAGGTCAGGCAGGAATCCCCATGGACTATGATGTTTGCAGATGACATTGTGATCTGTGGTGAGAACAGGGAACAGGTGGAAGAGAACTTGGAGAGGTGGAGGTATGCACTTGAAAGAAGAGGAATGAAAGTCAGCCGTAGTAAGACAGAGTACATGTGTGTGAATGAGAGGGAGGAGGTGGAACAGTGAGGCTACAAGGAGCAGAGGTCACAAAGGTGCAGGACTTCAAGTACTTGGGGTCCACTGTCCAGGAAAATGGGAAATGTGGTAAAGAGGTGAAAAAGAGATTCCAGGCAGGATGGAGTGGATGGAGAAAAGTTTCAGGAGTGATTTGTGACAAAAAGGTGTCAGCAAAGGTCAAAGGAAAAGTTTACAAGACAGTGGTGAGACCAGCTATGTTGTATGGTCTGGAGACAGTGTCATTGACAAAAAGACAGAGAAAGAACTGGAAGTAGCAGAAATGAA
Source organism: Garcialebias charrua (assembly GCA_038048925.1). Lineage (NCBI taxonomy): Eukaryota > Metazoa > Chordata > Actinopteri > Cyprinodontiformes > Rivulidae > Garcialebias > Garcialebias charrua. The sequence continues at coordinate 4,788 of JBBPBX010049959.1, read as the reverse complement.
GATGCTGAGGTTCTCCTTAGGAGTGACAAGGATGGATAAGATCAGGAATGAGATCATCAGAGGTACAGCACATGTTGAAACAACTGGGAGATAAAGTTAGGGAGGCCAGACTGAGATGGTTTGGACATGTCCAGAGGAGGGACAGTGGTATATTGGTAGAAGGATGTTAGAAATGCAGCTGCCAGGAAAAAGACAAAGAGGGAGACCAAAGAGGAGATATATGGATGCAGTTAGAGAGGACATGGAGGTAGTTGGAGTGAGGACAGAAGATGCAGAGGACAGAGTGAGGTGGAGGAGGATGACTTGCTGTGGCGATCCCTGAAAAGGGAAAAGCCGAAAGAAGAAGAAGTTTTTTTCTTGAATGTTTTTTAATTTACCATCTCCTGGATGACTGAGAATCTTCACCAGCTATTAATGACACAATTGGCTTGCCAAAGTACCCACCCCCCACTTTTATAGTACCACCTCGCAGCTTGGAGCAAATTAAATCAGCTGCACTGCCCCAGCATAATGCAGCTAATGTGACAATTAAAGTGCAATTATTAAGCAAATGTTAGACTGAGACATACCTTTGCTGTAATTCTGAACAAACAAATAATTGTTTAGGTGCTTTTCTTGTTAAATTTTGAAGAAACGAGCAGCGTTCCTCCTTCCTGATTTCCTCCCTCTGTGTGTTCCCGGAGCACCAAGGCAGCAAAACTATTTTTGAAATTCAGCTGGTTTGACCATTAAAGTGCATTTTTTAAGGAATAGTTAAACTGCGGCACACCTTTGCTATAATGTCGAGCAAACAAATAATCCGTTTTTAAGTATTAGTCTTGTTAAATTCTTGTTAAAGTCCTCTTGTGTAAGCTCCCGCAGCCGCCATTTGGCATCCCATTGATTTTTGGCACAGCATCGGCCCACATTTCCAGGTTCGGCCCACATTTCCAGGTTGTCAGCGGTGACGTGTAACAAACGTGACAAGTCAGTAGTAATGCATAATAGATGCGACGTATACGGCGAAGCAACATATTATGGATTTTTCTACATTATTAGACATATTTGGACTGATGCGACTTATAGGGCAGTGCACCGTGTCTACCGGAAAATACGGTAACACATAAGGCACACCTGATTATGAGGCTCACTGTCAATTTTTGAGAAAATTAAAAGGATTTTAAGTGCCTTTTAGTCCAAAAAATACGACATACAACTTTAAACCTAAACAATTTGATCTTGCTTCAGCTTGTGAAAACAATAAGCACACATACCAAGCTAGACATTACCGGTAGTCTTTTTTAACTCGTGTTTACAGGACTACGGTTTCAGAAAACATGTTTCACATGTTAGACTTTTGAGTTAAAGGGAAGTGAGCAAGCACTCATAGTTATGAGTGTTTGAGAGCTTTTGTAGGAGTTCCATTCATGAACTTGTACACAAAAATATGAAAAATTCAAATATAAAGTGTCATAATTAGAAATAGCCTTTTAACCTCTAGTATTTTCCCTATTTCACTGACTTCCGTAATTCAGTCTGATTTATAACATCTTTTATATTCACGAGTTGTGATTTTGCGCTCTGCAGTTAGGAGGAACTTGCTGATTAAACCTCTACTTATTTCTAAATGGTGACCAACTTGAATGATCATTTTTAAAATTGACTTTTGGGCCTTCCTGACCCCAAACAAGATGAATGATGGAGTCTATGCTGGATCTGTGTGTGTCTGTTGTTCTTCAACATAATGGATTGTTTGGGCCAGTGGCTCCAGAAGTTTGGATTACCGTAACTTTCTACTAAGGGTCGTGAATCATCAAGTGGGGGTCTTTAGACAATCTAAAGAAATTCAATTACACTGTAAAAGCTTAGAGCAACTTTCTGAGATAACAGACATAAATTAAAAGGGCGGTCATAAAATAGTAAACTAATTGTGTTGTCTTGTTCTTGTTTACCTAGATCCTTTTCAAATTTTGTTTACTTTAACCAGCAACTGCCAAGTTTGCAAATCGTTCCCATTGTTATTTTGTCAGTCAGATGACAAAAAAGTTGGAAAATGTGCATCTAGGTGGCTTTATGGAAAACTGCTGACGTCTCCACGTTTTGCAACAGCTCAGCAACTATTTGCAATTACAACTGTAAAATAAATGGAATACTGGGAAAATCCTTAATATATGACTTATTAACAATAGGATTTTAAAAACCTTTCAGACGTGGAAGTTTTAACAAAGTGGAAGAAACTAACGTTTTTTTACGACTACAACAAGAAAGATTTTGGGCCACAATATTTATGAGAAAAGCCTGAATCTAAAAAGATAAACTTTGGCATTTAGGTGATTAAAACGCATTTATGTACCAGTAAGTATTTTTTTTATCCATTAGAAGCATCCACCTATAACTTTTAAATCCATTATAGTATGGGTTTTTTGTGACAACCAATTTAGTGATTTTAGTTATGCAGCTTTTATGTTTTGTTGTGTTCAGTGAGCCAACCTCTGCTCCTTCGGGTCAAAGCTGCAACTCTTTGCTCTGGAGCCTCTTAGCACCGACAGCTGGGTGAGCTGTGCAGTTTTCTCCATTTCCAGCTCCAAATCCAACATGCTCTGCTTTTCCGTCAGCCGAGCAATTTTCTCCTGCTGCTCCTTCAGCAGCTTCCTCTGCTGTGTGATGATCTGCAGCTGGACGGTGTGTCTGTTCTCAAACCTGCCGGCTGCTGATGCTGTTCTTTTAGTGCGGGTGAAAACACCGCTTTCCACTCTCTGCTGCGCCTCGTGGAGCTCTGCAGCGGTGGGGGCAGCATGGCGTTGGGTTACCTGCCATGGCTGGGAGGGCCGGGACACAAAACTCACAGAGGTTTGATCCTGATGCACCACAGAGGAACAAGGAGCTGTAGTGTCCAACCTGTGTTGATCCATCTAGATCAAACAGAGGGAAAAAAGTAGTTTATACATGAGAGGGAATGAAACCTAACAAGGTAGGAAAAAGGGCTGTAAGCTCAATCATCCAGGTAGATAACAACAAAAAAGGTTCAATCGTGTCATCTAGACCAGAGACAAGAAAGTTTTTCTATGTTGGTCCTGCTCTAGTAATTTAGCTTTAGTGCAGCTTCCAACTTTAAGTTCAGAATACTTGGTTCTTCACAACCATCCTTGTTTTATTTTACCTTCATTGAAAAGTGTAAAAACAAAGTCAGATGGGATCTATAGGGAAAATGAGCAGGACAATGACAAAAGGCAAAAGTTACAACTAGACCACCAGTCATTTGCATGTAGAAAACTTTCCACACGCTTGAGATTGCATGCACAATGAATGCAACAGCAGGGTTGCCAGATAAATTTAAAATGTCTTATTTGGCCCCTCGTTTTCTGTGCACATGTTCAATAAACACAACACACACCTCATTTTAGAATATCGTTACCAGCACATATGAGAATTTAGGTCAAAATACTATCATTTTGAAGCAACAGTAATATAGTTCATAATTTCTTATCTGGCAACCCAACTGATACGGAAACTACCGGTACTGTTTTCGTGTAAACCCGCTCATTTTTTGTTTATTGCCCCAATAAACATTGAAAAAACACTAATGTTTCCAGAGGTTGTTCTCATGTAAACAGGGCCTTATAGTAGGTAGATCACTTTGACTTGGTCAGTTTAAAAGTAGTGCACATGCTGAAAAAGTGTGGGCGCCCCTGCTCTATGCCCTCCTGTTCTACGCCCCACCTCCTCTCCAGATTTGTAACTATTCCAGCTGAACTGCATTCTGCTCACTAACATACAGTGAAAGGTTCAGTTGTCCCATGCTAAGGGAAAGGTCAGAGGAAAGTACAGGGGGTCCCCGACTTACGAGCGCTCTGACATACGAGGTTCCGGACTTACAAATATGCATCTCATTTTAAAAAAATTTTTTTAAATAAATGAATACATGTACAGTACTGTACAGTCACCAAGCACTTAGCCTATCCTAACACAGTTTTTAAAGATGAAGGAGTGAGTTGAATTGTCTCCCTTTCACATAAAGTGAAAGTAGCTCCCTTTATGTGAATGGAGCCTGCTGGGGAGGAGGGAGACAATTCAACCGACTCCTTAACTGTGTTAGGATAGGCTAAAGGCTGAGTTAGACTTTCGCTTTGGTCCGCAGGCTGGAGCGCGCGCACATCAGCCGTGCGGCAAAATGCGTTTATAGTTTCGCCTCTGTGTTTATGGTTGACGCACCGCGGCGCATGGCAAAGTGCTGTTCTTTTACTGACCAGCAGGAGGCAGTACCCTCTAAAACCTGTGCATATGTTGCAAGAAAGGCTGTAGAAGAAGAAATCTACCGTAGAAGAAGAACTGTTTGAAATCACACAACAAAAACAAATAGCTTTCCGCTCGCGTGCTGAACTGTTGTCTTTATTTGCGGCTTTAATGCATGGAGTCAGCGGAGGAGAAAGCGATCACGTGACTTTTGGCGAAAAAACAAAAGAAAAGTCCGACTCCAGATCAGGAATGAAGGAGAATTTAATACATTTTGTGTCACAAAACATTCCTCCATGCGTCGCGACTCCGTCTCCACGACCACAGCGGCGCAAACAGCTGCAGGCTCCGGCGTGAAGAGGGTGAAGGCTGTCGGTGAGGACCTGTCAATCAAATCGTAGCGCCCACCGCGCGCGCACAGGGCTTGCGGAGTTTCAAAAATTCAGAGGTGCACGGCACGCGCTAATCCCCTGCGCGGGGCCAACGCGCAGGGGCGGGGACTGTGAAATTGCGTCACTTTTGGAGCGCGCACCCTCGCGCGCTGCGCGACGCGTCAAGTATGAATCTAGCTTTAAG
>JBBPBX010049958.1:0-25160 GCA_038048925.1 Garcialebias charrua | reverse complement strand
TATCCAATTAATTTGAATCCAGGACACAACTTATCTCACCAAGAGACTCTTTAATTTTAATCTTGATTCAAATAATCAAAGAATAATCTTCTTTCATTTTATTATAATTATTATTATTAAATATTTTGATAATCAAAAGACTTTTATCAAAGTTATTATGAGGACACTTCAAAAATTAAAGTAACTGTATAGTTAAGAAAAAGAAACAATTTAATTTGTGTATCTTTTTCTTTATTTTATGATGTTTATTTCATATCATTTTAATGTTGAAGTAATCACTTATTTGAGTCGACTGTGGAACAGTATAATGATTTCTTTCAACTTCATCATGCAAGCTAATGTTTTACTCAAAAGTAATTTTTGATTCTACATTTCAGATTGTGATAAAGAAAGACTCTGTTTAGGCCAAGGTCATGTCAAGTTGATCGTTAGTATTTGTTTAAAAAAGTGTTAAGACAAGTTAATCAGTACATCAAGAAGCTGGCGCCTGAAGTCTAACACTTGAGCTTCTCCTTCTGACCTAAACTAACCTGTCTCTCCTCCCCCTTGACCTCATCTAATTCCCTGCCTAGTCCCTGGGAGAGGCAAGTCACAGCCCTCTTTTATAAAATCTGACTTCCTGTTTCTTCCTCAAGTTTGCTAGAGAGGGAGATGTGAAACTTTCTCCTAAGCTGTATGGACGTTCGGCCATGCGCCAAAGGTCTCGTCCATCAGCAAGGATTTACGGCCCGTCACCGTACATCCACCTTGAGCTTAAAAGCTCCAAAGATTTGAATGAAAATTATTTCTAAAGGAATGTTTTATTCTGAAACTCAACCGGAACTACTTGCCACTACTCGGTCCGATTTGACGCAGACACTAGGACGAGAAAACCTTATCTCTTGCCAGTAACAAATAAGCTAAAAGCCTTCAGAAATTAAGTAATTTACCATCTCATTACTTGATTCTGTTGTTCCAAAAAATTACGAACGCGTGATTTCCATCTGTGCTGAAGTCAATTTATAGGAAATTGTAAATCAATAAATCTGTGTAAATGATATGATGTTATTTTGATGATTAAATAAATGGCCGCATTTCCTGATGGGTCAGTTTTAAACGTCTCATAGCACTCTGCCTCCACATGATTTTATCTTTGATCTTGGTTGATATTATTATTGATTTTACTTGATTTTATCACTTGTTTTATTTATTTATTTTTTAAGTAGGCCTATTCTGCCTCCACATGATTCTGTCTTTAATCTTAGTTGATATTATTATTGATTTTACTTGATTTTATCACTTGTTTTATTTGTTGTAGCACTTTGAGATTTTTATTAATGAAAAGTGCAGTATAAATTGAATTCATTATTATTATTATTACTCTTTCATCACTTAATGGTCACACAAGTTTATTGTTTAATCCAAAAAGAAGAGAATCCGTGAATTAACGTAACAGGCAACTCTGTTCTCACATTTTTTAAATTTATTTATTTGTTCATTTCAAATTTAAAACACAAAAAAATATATTTACAAAATCATTTTAAGAAGGAAAAAAACAAATTTAAAATGAAAGGAAGCAGAAGAAAAAAAATCTTATATCTGCTCCTTTTTAAACAAAATCAATTCAAACAATCAATTTTAAACAATCTATAAAAGCTAAGTCTGGTCCTCTGGACATTCAAAAAATAAAACGAAAAAGCAAAAAAAAATGTAGAAACGTTTCATCTTTCGTCCGAAAGACTTCCTCAGTCTGAGTTGCTGCATTCAGCTCAGATGTGGACGTGATGGTCCTCCTTGATCATGTGAGCAGCTGGTTTCGGCTGTCATCAGCCAACTGGTTGATCCACTGTGAGAGGGTGCTATTTATAAGACTGAGCTGAATACAGCAACTCAGACTGAGGAAGTCTTTCGGATGAAAGACGAAACGTTTCTACATTTTTTTTTTTGCTTTATTTTTTGAATGTCCAGAGGACCAGACTTAGCTTTTTTAGATTTTTCTACCTGGATTATTGAGCATGCATCAGATAATTTTAAACAATAATTATCCATGAACCAATTATGTAACTTATTACAATTCACAAATATATGGTACTTATAATTTTCACCGTTTATATATATTTTTTCAAAAGTTCACTCTTAATCAATTTCTTAAATATAAACACAGACTTAGCCTTTTTGACATTATTATCCAAACCATTCCACATACCTACCGTATGCACTGTATTAAAGTAGACCTACTCCTAAAACTTGTTCTATAACGTGGTTTAACAAAAATGTCAGTTCCCTTATAGTTATAACTGCTTTCCCTCTTTATAAAATGTTTTTGAATATTCGGAGGTAGTGTTTGATTCTCCGGACTTACGAACGCGCTCCGAACGCTAGTACGTGCTGTGTTTATAGATGAATGTGTGGTGTAATGGGTTAGCTAACCGTTTGTAAATAAAGTTCTGTGCATGTTTATGGACCAGTATGTATGCTTGTTCAGTATTTGTCATGTTCAGAGAAAAGTTTCAGGAGTGATTTGTGACAAAAAGGTGTCAGCAAAGGTCAAAGGAAAAGTTTACAAGACAGTGGTGAGACCAGCTATGTTGTATGGTCTGGAGACAGTGTCATTGACAAAAAGACAGGAGAAAGAACTGGAAGTAGCAGAAATGAAGATGCTGAGGTTCTCCTTAGGAGTGACAAGGATGGATAAGATCAGGAATGAGATCATCAGAGGTACAGCACATGTTGAACAACTGGGAGATAAAGATAGAGAGGACACACTGAGATGGTTTGGACATGTCCAGAGGAGGGACAGTGGGTATATTGGTAGAAGGATGTTAGAAATGCAGATGCCAGGAAAAAGACACAGAGGAAGGCCAAAGAGGAGATATATGGATGCAGTTAGAGAGGACATGAAGGTAGTTGGAGTGAGGACAGAGGATGCAGAGGACAGAGTGAGGTGGAGGAGGATGACTCGCTGTGGCGAACCCTGAAAAGGGAAAAGCCGAAAGAAGCCGAAGATGTACGCTTGTTCAGTCTCATGTCGATAAACGGATGTGCAACGCAGCGTACAAACGCCACGTGATCTGAGTTCCGACTTACATCAAAAAATCCGGACTTACGAATGCCACGTGTTCTGAGTTCCGACTTACGTCAAAAAATCCGGACTTACGAACGCCACGTGTACCGATTTCCGACTTACGTCAAAATCGGAATACGAACAGTGCGTAGAAACGTAACTCGTACGTAACTCGAGGACTCCATTATATTCCACCAGATCATAGAACTTCAATAGTTTCATTTTAGAAAACAATGGGCCTCATGCAAGAACATGTTCGTATTTTTATCCTAAATTTCTCTTACTTTTGTTCATGCCACGTCAGATTCAACAAACTCTTCTTTCCTCAGAAAATGTGTGTAAATGTGTTGTGCAAATAATGATGAATTCCACCTGTTCTAACCACCTGCGGAGAGGTTATTTACATAATTCCCACCCCTCAAAACACCATATAAGGCTACTTTCCTACCTCAGACAGCAGGAAGTGTCCATTCATTCAAAATCAAGAAGTAAAAAGAAGAACTTTACGCGTTCGGAGATTGAAGTTCTGCTCTCAGTCGCACACCGCTACCCTCCCCCCCCTCCCCCCTTAGGATACGAAAACATTGTTGAATGCCACAAATGATCCTAAATCACTCGTACGCACAGTTTAAGAACAAATCTGTGCGTACGAACGGTTCTTGCATGAGGCCCAATATATTAGATGGATGACAGTAATGCACTCTTGTTATGATTCTTATAGCTCTTTTCTGTAAGATAATAATAGGCTTTGTTATAGTTCTGCACGCTGTTCCCCAAACATCAACACAGTAATTCAAATGTGATACAATTATTGCATTACACAGCAAATACAAGGCTTTATCGTTCAATAAGTCTTTCACTCTGTATAATACAGCCGTGGATTTAGATATTTTTGTTTTAACAGAATTTATGTGCTGCTTCCAAGACAGTTCATCATCAATAATTATTCCCAAAAACTTCGTTTCATTCACTACATATTTCAACACCATTAATTATGAAAGGAACAGCAGAAGATATCTTTTCATTACTAAAAATCATATAGTTTGTTTTATCTGTGTTCAATGATAGCTTATTTAAATCAAACCAAGTTTGTATCTTGACAAACTCCTTATTAATTAACTCTAACAATTTTTCCAAGTCATAACTCGAATAAAAAAAAGTGGTGTCATCAGCAAAAAGGACACAATTGAGAATACCAGACACATCCATCAGATCATTGATACATAAAATAAACAACTTCGGTCCCAATACAGAGCCCTGTGGCACTCCACATGAAACACTACAGAGTCCAGATCTTAAATAATCTATTTGTACAAATTGTTTTCTGTCATGCAAATAGCTACGTATCCACTGCAAAGCAGGTCCTCTGATATCATATTTATCCAATTTTCCAAGTAGAATAGTATGGTCAATTGTATCAAACACCTTTTTTAGATCAACAAACACACTAACACAATATGTTTTTTGATCCACTGCTGCATAAGAACTATGGAAGTTGATTTATTTGATCTGAACCCATATTGACTGTTACTTAAAATGTTATGTTTATCTAGAAAAAGGTCAAATCTAAATACAAATAAGTTTTCTAAAATGTTTGAGAATTGTGGCAGCAATGAAATAGGTCTGTAGTTGTTATATAGACACCTGTCACCATTCTTAAAAAGAGGAACCACCTTAGCTATTTTCATTCTATTCGGAAATATTCCAGATGAAAATGACAAATTACAAATATATGTGAATGGCTCGATAACATAACTTATGATTTCTTTCATAACCATCATGTCCATATCTTCACAGTCTTTTGATCTTATATCAGCAATTTTTTTGACTACCATCAGTATTTCTTCCTTGTCGGTTCCCTTTAGAAACATGCTATTTACACTACTATTAATAGAATGACCTGTATTTGTGTCCAATTTTGGTATTTTTGCAGCAAGGTTAGATCCGACTTTCACAAAAGAATTGTTAAATCCATTTGCGATTTCACTTTCATTGTGGATTTCCACATTGTTTTCAATAAAACATTTCTTACATTCTGGAGACACTCCGTTGTCCTCCTACACTTACATTACCAAAACCTCTCTTTACTTGAGACATTTTATGTATCCTTGCATCCATCCATCCATTTTCTTCCGCTTATCCGGGGTCGGGTCGCGGGGGTAGCAGCCTAAGTAGGGAGGCCCAGACTTCCCTCTCCCCAGCCACTTGGAGCAGCTCCTCTGGGGAATCCCAAGGCGTTCCCAGGCCAGCCGAGAAACATAGTCCCTCCAGCGTGTCCTGGGTCTTCCTCTGGGTCTCCTCCCGGTGGGACATGCCCGGAACACCTCACCAGGGAGGCGTCCAGGAGGCATCCTAACCAGATGCCCGAGCCACCTCAACTGGCTCCTCTCGATGTGGAGAAGCAGCGGCTCTACTCCGAGTCCCTCCCGGATGACTGAGCTTCTCACCCTATCTCTAAGGGAGAGTCCAGCCACCCTGCGGAGAAAACTCATTTCAGCCGCTTGTATCCGAGATCTTGTTCTTTCGGTCATAACCCAGAGCTCATGACCATAGATGAGGGTGGGAACGTAGATCGATCGGTAAATTGAGAGCTTTGCCTTGTGACTCAGCTCTCTCTTCACCACGACAGACCGGTACAGCGCCCGCTTCACTGCGGACGCTGCACCTATCCGCCTATCGATCTCACGCTCCAGTTTTCCCTCATTCGTGAACAAGACCCCGAGATACTTAAACTCCTCCACTTGGGGAAGGACCTCCTCCCCGACCCGGAGAAGGCATGCTACCCTTTTCCGGCTCAAGACCATGGCCTCGGATTTGGAGGAACTGATCCTCATCCCGGCCGCATCACATTCAGCTGCAAACCGCTCCAGCGAAAGCTGTAGATCACGAACTGATGAAGCCAATAGGACCACATCATCTGCAAAAAACAGAGAAGCGATTCTAAGGCCACCAAAACGGATCCTCTCAACACCTTGGCTGCGCCTAGAAATTCTGTCCATAAAAGTTATGAACAGAATCGGTGACAAAGGGCAACCTTGGCGGAGTCCAACTCTCACCGGAAACGAGCCTGACTTACTGCCAGCGATGCGGACCAAGCTCTGACACCGGTCGTACAGGGACCTAACAGCCCGTATCAAAGGGCCTGGTACCCCATACTCCCGGAGTACCCCCCACAGAACCCCCCGAGGGACGCGGTCGAATGCCTTTTCCAAGTCCACAAAGCACATGTAAACTGGTTGGGCAAACTCCCACGCACCCTCCAGGACCCTGCTGAGGGTGTAGAGCTGGTCTAGTGTTCCACGACCAGGACGAAAACCACACTGCTCCTCCTGAATCCGAGGTTCGACTATCCGACGGACCCTCCTCTCCAGAACCCCTGAATAGACCTTACCAGGGAGGCTTAAGAGTGTGATCCCCCTATAGTTGGAACACACCCTACGGTCCCCCTTTTTGAATAGGGGAACCACCACCCCAGTCTGCCAATCCAAGGGAACTGCCCCCGATGTCCACGCGATATTGCAGAGTCGTGTAAGCCAACACAACCCCACAACATCCAGAGCCCTAAGGAACTCAGGACGAATCTCATCCACCCCCGGAGCCTTGCCACCGCGGAGCTTTTTAACCACCTCGGCGACCTCAGCACCAGAGATTGGAGAGCCCGACCCAAAGTCCCCAGGCTCCGCTTCCTCAGTGGAAGACGTGCCAGTAGGATTGAGGAGGTCTTCGAAGTATTCCGCCCACCGACTCACAACATCCCGAGTTGAGGTCAACAGCACGCCATCCCCACCATAAATGGTGTTGGTCGCGTACCGCTTTCCCCCCCTGAGACGCCGGATGGTGGACCAGAATCGCCTCGAAGCCGTACGGAAGTCATTCTCCATGGCCTCTCCGAACTCCTCCCACGCCCGAGTTTTTGCCTCAGCAACCACCCGAGCCGCATGCCGCTTGGACTGCCGGTACCTATCTGCTGCTTCCGGGGTCCCACAGGCCAAAAAGGCCCAATAGGACTCCTTCTTCAGCATGACAGCATCCCTCACCGCCGGCGTCCACCACCGGGTTCGAGGGTTGCCACCACGACAGGCACCAACAACCTTGCGGCCACAACTCCGATAAGCCGCCTCGACAATAGAGGCGCGGAACATGGCCCACTCGGACTCCATGTCCCCCGCCTCCCTCGGAACGTGTTCAAAGCTCCTCCCGGAGGTGGGAGTTAAAGCTCCGCCTAACGGGAGACTCTGCCAGACGTTCCCAGCAGACCCTCACAATACGTTTGGGTCTGCCAGGTCTGACCGGCATCCTCCCCCACCATCGGAGCCAACTCACCACCAGGTAGTGGTCAGTTGACAGCTCCGCCCCTCTCTTCACCCGAGTGTCCAGGACATGCGGCCGCAGATCAGATGAGACGACAACAAAGTCGATCATCGAACTGCGACCTAGGGTGTCCTGGTGCCAAGAGCACATATGGACACCCTTATGCCTGAACATGGTGTTCGTTATGGACAATCCATGACGAGCACAGAAGTCCAACAACAGAACACCACTCGGGTTCAGATCAGGGGGGCCGTTCCTCCCAACCACACCCCTCCAGGTCTCACTGTCATTGCCCACGTGAGCGTTGAAGTCCCCCAGCAGAACAAGGGAGTCCCCAGGAGGCGCACCCTCCAATACCCCCTCCAAGGACTCCAAAAAGGGTGGGTAATCTGCGCTGCCGTTCGGCGCATAGGCACAAACAACAGTCAGAGCCCGTCCCCCCACACGTAGGCGAAGGGAGGCTACCCTCTCGTTCACCGGGGTGAACCCCAACGTACAGGCACCGAGATGGGGGGCAACAAGTATGCCCACTCCTGCTCGGCGCCTCTCACCAGGGGCAACTCCAGAGTGGAAGAGTGTCCAACCCCTCTCAAGGAAACTGGTTCCAGAGCCAGAGCCATGCGTTGAGGTGAGTCCGACTATTTCTAGCCGGAACCTCTCAACCTCACACACTAGCTCAGGCTCCTTCCCCACCAGAGAGGTGACATTCCATGTCCCAATGGCCAGCTTCTGTAGCCGAGGATCAGACCGCCAGGGTCCCCGCCCTCGGCCACCACCCATTCCACATTGCACCCGACCCCTTTGGCCCCTCCCACAGGTGGTGAGCCCATGGGAAGGGGGACCCACGTCTCCTCTTCGGGCTGTGCCCGGCCGAGCTCCATGGGTAAAAGCCCGGCCACCAGGCGCTCGCCAACGTGCCCCTCCTCCGGGCCTGGCTCCAGAGTGGGGCCCCGGTGACCCGCGTCCGGGCGAGGGAACATTGTTTCCATTTATTTTTCTCATCATAAGGGGTCTTGTGGGCTGCGCTTCGTCTGGTCCCTCACCTAGGACCTGTCTGCCTTGGGTGACCCTACTAGGGGCATAAAGCCCCTGACAGCATAGCTCCTAGGATCATTGGGACACTCATACCCCTCCACCACGATAAGGTGGCAGCCCAGGGAGGGGAACCTGCGTACAGACATGAGGAAATCACGAGCGAATTAATTTTGTCCAACGTTGCTTCGTGAACCTCTGCTGATTTCTGCTGGTTTTTGTGATGTTGGACAAGTGCTCTATGGTTTTATTATATTTTTAAAAGGTTTTTATAACATATAATCACACAATATCGAAGCGCTCCGAGCAGACACACAGCAGGGGGCGGAGCAGAACTCAAGTCCAACAGAGAACGGACTGTCTCCCTCCCCTCAGAGTCATATATGGCTCTGAGGGGAGGGAGCAGAATGATTTCACCTGCTGGAAATTTTTCTAAGTCCCAGGGTACTGCAGAAACTACATAGTACTGTATACCTTTAAAGCTGCAAGCAGCATTGAGGTCCTCGCAGGATTGAGGCCCTCGCAGCTTAGCGCTGCTCCGGGGCCTTATTGCGGCGACCGCGGGAGCTCCAGCTCGTCCGCTCGGTCGCCACCTCGAACGCTCTTGTGCCCATCCTGCACCCGTTTGCCAAGAACAGTTAGCAAATACAGTTTCAGTCTTGTATTTTACACAGGCATAAGCTGGAAGAGTCACCCAATACTGTGATCATGAGTTTCTTGTGTGAGTTGGCGGGGCTTAAGTGATGTCATGAATCAACAATACCAATTTTTCTGGTAGTGCTCATTGATCAAGTTCCAAAAATCTGATACAGATGGGATTATGTATCACTGAGATGGGGGTTACACTGGAGTAAAATGTTCATTTTATATATTTTTTATTGATTATTAGCTGTATACAGCATTGACAAATATGGTACAAAACCGTGCATAACAATCAACTTTTCACAGATTTTAACCCAAAAACATATCTCCAGACAGCAGATAAAACCACCTATATTTGCGCAAAGTAAAAGTGATAATAATAACAATTAATAAAATAAATCACAATTATACAATGCTATTTTCGATAGACCCATGACCATAAACTATATAAAAAATTAAATAAAAATGGGGGGGCGGGGTGGCGTCTACTCAATGACAATAGTAGAAGATTTCTCATAAACTGTTAAGAAGGGGCACCAAACTTTATAAAATCTATTTTCAGAACCCCGGAGAGTAAATGTTATCTTTTCTAAGTCCATACAAAACATAATATCCCTGATCCAGTGTGAATGTGACGGGGGAGCTGGATCTTTCCACTTTGATAAAATAGCGCTCCTGGCAAGTAATGATAAAAAGGAAAGCATTCTTTGTTTAAAGCGTGGTATGTCTAGTTCTGGGGCCACTCTAAAGTTGGCGGAGATGGGGTTTGGCTCAATCTCACATTGCAAAACTTCAGATATAGTGTGGAAGACTGATTTCTAGAAGTTAGCCAGGGAAGGACAAGACCAAAACATATGGATTAGTGTAGCAGGTGCACTCCTACATCTGTCACACGTTAGGTCCACATTTGGGTAAATGCGGGCCGGTTTAATTTTAGAATAGTGTAACCGATGGACAACTTTAAATTGCAGGAGTGCATGACGAGCACACATTGAAGTTGAATGCACCTGATCCAGAATATAGTCCCACACCTCGTCAGAGATGGAGGATTGAAGGTCTTGTTCCCAGACTGTTTTAATAGCAGTCAGAGATGGACAATTCAATCTGAAAATAATATTATAAAGTTGAGAGAACACACCTTTGGAAGTGGGATTGATTGACAGGAATGCATCAAGAAGGTTATCTGGAGGTTTACAGGGAAATTGTGGTGTCATACTTTTCACATAATGCCTGACCTGAAGAAATCTGAAAAAACTTGAGGATGCAATTCCAAACTTTTCTGTTAGTTCAGAGAAGCTGGAAAAGTATCCATTTGAATATAAATCTGCAAAACATTTAACTCCTTTTTCATGCCAAACTCGAAATCCAGCTGATGGAACAAACAGGTGATTACTTGCAATAGGACTTAAAAGTGAAAAAGCCTGGCGACCAAGAGTTTTTCTGAACTGAGACCAGATTTTAAGGGACTGTTTAACCACTGGGCCACCAAATGGAACTGAACAGGTCAGAGGAAAAGGTGTACCTAAAAGTGAAGGCAGAGAAATTCTAGTACCTCCAGTATGGACCTCCATGGACACCCAGACTGGAGCTGAAGAATCCAAATGAAAGTGCCGCCAGTAAAGTAGTCCTCGAATGTTAGCTGCCCAGTAGTAGTTTTGAAAGTTGGGCAAGGCCATCCCACCTGACTGTTTAGGTCTTTGAAGGTAGGCTTTTCTTAACTTGGGATGCTTACCATGCCAAATAAAAGAAATAATGTGTCCAGAGATTTGAAGAATGATTTAGGAATCAGAACAGGGAGGCATTGGAAAAAATACAAATATTTAGGAAGCAGCATCATTTTCACAGAATTAATTCTACCTACCAGGGACAATAACAATGGGGACCATTTAGATAAGAGTTGTTTTGACTGATCAAGTAAAGGGAGAAAATTAGTTTTGAATAGGTTTTGATATTTTCTAGTGACACATATGCCAAGATATTCAAAATGTTCAATCACTTTCCTAAGGGGAAAGCTACCATAATCAAGTTTTATAGCCTCATTATTAATTAAAAATAATTCGCTTTTAACTAAATTTATTTTATACCCGGACAAATTTTCCCAAATTATCTAGCACCTGGAGTATTGCAGGTAATGACTTAAGTGGGTAAGAAACATACAAAAGCAAATCGTCAGCATAAAGTGAAACCTTATGGTAAGTGCCAGTTCTACGGATTCCCTGTATCTCCCTGTTGACACGGATCAGCACAGCGAGTGGTTCAATTGCCAAGGCAAATAACATGGGGCTTAAAGGACATCCCTGCCTTGTTCCACGATACAGCCTGAAGTACTCTGAATATTGGTTATTTGTTAACACTGAAGCTAAAGGACATTTATATAACAGTTTTATCTAGGAACAAAATAGAGGGCCAAAACCAAATTTCTCCAAGGTAAAAAACAAATAATGCCAATTGACTCTATCAAATGCCTTTTCGGCATCCATAGAAATCAGACATTCTGCTACGTGATTATTAGATGTGTAGATAATGTCAAATAAATGTCTAATATTGTGAAAAGAATGGCGATTTTTAACAAAACCAGTCTGGTCAGGAGAAATAATAGAAGGGAGGACATTTTCCAATCGATGAGCCAGCAATTTGGCCAGTATCTTGACATCTGTGTTTAATAAAGATATAGGTCTGTAAGATACACAGTCCAACGGGTCTTTGTCCTTTTTCAACAGCAGGGAGATATAGGCCTGATAACATGTGGGAGGAAGAGCCTCAGACTCCAGCGACTCAGTAGAGACCAAATGCAAAAAAGATGAAAGATCGTTTGAGAATGTCTTTAAAAAATCTGCTTGGAACCCATCGGGCCCCGGCGATTTTCCAGACTGCATGGAAGATATAGCCACTTTAATTCCATCCAGTGTGATAGGGGTTTCAAGATTTTGTCCTAAGTCTGAAGACAATGAAGGAACATTAATTGTGCTTAAAAAATGCCTCCATATCAGTCAGACATGCAGTAGATTCAGGCATATACAGACTTGAATAAAACATTTTAAAATGATCATTGATTATTTTTGAATTTGATGAAATGGTCCCATTGTTAGTTTTTACACCTAGTATTTGCTTTGCTTTAACGCCATGCAATTGATTAGTCAATATTTTACCAGTTTTCTCACCATGCTCATAAAAATTATTTTTAGTTCTAATCAGACAGCCTTCAACCTAATGTGTAGAAATTATATTAAATTCAGTCTGTAGCCTCAATCGTTCCTTATATAGTGATGGTGAGGGCGATTGTGCATATTGCCTATCTATATTTAATATTTGATCTGAAAGATCTTTTTGTTTCTGTATTAAAGATTTTCTTTTAAATGCTGCATATGAAATTACTTCTCCTCTTAGAAAAGCCTTCATGGCTTCCCAAATTGTTTTGCAGGGCATACCCGGTGTTCTGTTTTCACTCAAAAAAGTTTTTATTTTGGAGGAAGTTAATTTAACAAAGTTCTCATCCTTAAGCAATAAAGGGTCAAGTCTCCAGTGCTTCTTTACCAAGTCAGTGTCCAGTAAGGCCATCTTGATAACAAGAGGGGCATGATCAGAAATTGTAATGCTTTCATAACTGCAAGATCTAAGATTTGGAAGTAACAGGTTGTCAATAAAAAAAAATGTCAATACGGGTGTAAGTGTGGTGAACATGAGAAAAAAAAGAATAGTCCCTACCATTTGGATATAAAAAAAACGCCATGTGTTAGTGAGACTAAAATCCTTAAGAAAGGACTTGATGCATGTTGCAGATTTACTTGGGCAGGCAGGTTTAGAGGAGGAACGGTCTAAAGATGCATCCAAAAAACAATTGAAGTCTCCGCCCAAAATTAAAGAATGAGAATTCAGATCTGGAAGTTGGGAGAAAAGATTCTGGAAAAATTGAACATCATCAAAATTGGGTGCATAAACATTAGCAAATGTCACAAGCTTATTACCAAGTTTACCTGACACAATAATAAATCTTCCATTTTTATCTGAGAGGATTGTAGAGGCAACAAAAGGGATATTTTGATTGATTAAAATAGCAGCCCCTCTAGCCTTTGCACTGAAGTTAGAATGAAAATACTGTCCAGTCCAACATTTCCTCAGTCGCCAGTGATCCTGATCCCTCAAATGAGTTTCCTGTAGGAAAATTACCCCAGACCTGAGCTGTTTTAAACGTAAAAAACCTTTTTGCATTTTACTGGATGATTTAGCCCCTTCACATTCCAACTAGTGAACATAAGATTATTATTCATCTACTATCAACTGTACAAAAAAAATAACACATTTGACAATGAGTAGGCATAAGGGGGAGAAGAAAAATAAATAAATAAATAAATTGAAGGAAGAAAAATAAAATAAAATAAAGGATTCTGCCATCTTAAAAACCCTCAAAACAAAAAACAGGTTGCAAAAAACAACAACCACTAAAACACCATTACTCCAACTTATCATCCAATAATATAACTCTTTTACTAAGGCTTTTATCCTGCACAAAAATAACATCAAACCCCTGTATAACTTCGAGCAGATACAAACAGCCAATATGGAACACAAAGTAGCCTAAATAAAGCAATAAACCCACTGCTAAACAACAGCAGTCATCAAACAGCAGTCATCAAACAGCAGCCAAGTCGAGGACAGTCAATTATAAGTAAACTCATGCTGATTTACCGTGAACATCCTGTGATGAGCGCTGGTCCTCCTTTAAGGACCGGACAAAGTCAGCAGCCTCAGAGACTGATGATAACCACCGTCTCTCACCACTCAGAAGTGTGACGCGCAGCTTCGCTGGAAAAAGAAGTGATGGCCGGAGTCCCTTCTTGTAAAGTTGAGCCATGACATCACAATATTCAGCTCGTTTCTGCAACACGTCAGCATTGTAATCCTCATACAAACGAAGTTTGTGACCACGGTACTCCACAGTCCCACGTTTCCTCGCCTCTCTCATCACTAAGTCTTTAGTTTGAAAGCGGTGAAAGTGGATGATGACAGGGCGCGGACGGCCACCTGGTCCCGGTTTGGGCATAGGAATGCGGTGCGCTCTATCCAACTCAGGCGGAGAAGTCAGAACCTGGTCTCCAAATACCTCCAGAAGAAGCTGAGAAAAAAAGGCAGCAGGTTGTGGACCTTCAATGGACTCTGGTAAGCCCACAATTCTAATATTTTGACGTCGGCTTCTCCCTTCGAGGTCTGAAAGTTTCAGCTTCAGCTGTCTGTTTTCCTCGCGTAATTCTGAAGTTGTAGCTTCGAGCAGCTCCAGGCGTTGGCTGACGTCATTAGCGTTGGATTCGAGGTCTCCGATGCATTCTCCGTGCCCTGAGACAGTCGATTGTATAATGTCTAATTTACTGTCTAGGGTGGCGAATGAAGATTTGAAGTCCGTTGCCAGACTTTCCCGGAACTTCTCCAGTAAATCCGAAATTTGCATCGTAGTTAAAGATCCACTTGCCCCGTCAGCTGCGCCAATGCCCACAGAAGAACTCTCTGCTGCTTGTTCCTTTCTGCTGCTCTTTGCAGATTTCGACATGGTTCACTTGGTGTCTTTTTAAGTTTTGTTCGGTATAAGCATTAAAACAGGTTTATACTATAAAGTGGGGTATTAACAATTTAGAGAGCCAAATTTTTTGCAGGAGCCTGCGTGCGACTTCTTCCTACTCCATCGCTCCCGGAAGTTCGAGCCTGCTTCTTTAGAACCGGATCCAAAATTAACGTATTTTGAGGGAAATTATATCGTACACCCGTCATAACCAAAATAACAAGTCCATTAATGCACTATAGTCATTCTAGTGTTGAATAGTGTCTAACAAGCACTCACAGCTTTGTGGCATCAGTACAGATGGGAACTAATGAGCCATAGATCTGTAATGATCCCCCCCGTTCTTCTTCTTGTTTTGTTGTATGGCGATTGGCAGACCAACTGTAATGTGCCTTACCGCCACCTACTGAGCTGGAGTGGGGACAGGAGATAAACAGGAAAAAATAATAAATCTGTAAAATTAATTTAATAACTCGACTAAATTTTCTCTATTAAGTTTGTATTTTTCAAGAAAATAATAATTTAATCTTTAATTTTACTGATATCACTACTAAAACATCCCTAATAGTAAATTTAATATTTATTTTTGGAAATGCATTCTTTCTGTTTCATACCTTGGACATTCCATAAAGACATGTTGAACCATTTCAGGGAGATTGCTGGTGCATTTGTCACATAAGCCCCTTTCATAAGGCGGTTCAGTCCGGGTTTGATGCGTGATCAGTCCTCCAACGAGCATTCAGAAGAGAAAAAAACGCGCCTTGGCGAGTTAAATTGACTCGCCTTTGATCCGCCCCTGACCCGCCACAGTTCATAGTGTCAGTCCCGGGTCCGAGCCGGGCAGACCCACTTCTGAATGCAATCCGCGCTCAGAATACAGATGACATCAGTGTGCGCCCGCAGTCAACAGGCAGATTTATTAACAAGGGAATAAAAATGACACGAAGCGATCAAGTTTCGCTTTTTTCCCCCCCTCTCTCTCTCTCTAGCAGCGGCGTTGTGTGTGTGTGAGTTTGATTAAGTTCTATTTGGGGTCCTAAACACGTTTACACACCAGGTGTGTGTGTGTGTGTGTGCTGCGCGAGCTGGAGGAATGTGTGTGTGCTACCACGGGCTGCAGGGATGTGTGTGTGCTACGCACGGGCTGGAGGGATGTGTGTGTGCTACCACGGGCTGCAGAGATGTGTGTGTGCTGCGCGCGAGCTGGAGGGATGTGTGTGTGCTGCGCGCGAGCTGGAGGGATGTGTGCGTGCTACCATGGGCTGCAGGGATGTGTGTGTGCTACTAAAAATGACACGACACGACAACACGTCTGACGTCTGTCCCACAATAAATACGTCGCGGTCCAGTTCAGCTTCAGCTCCACGCCTCTTTTGGAGCCGCGCTGCGGTTCATATATGAACACGTGTCTGTGAGCGGGACATACCCGCCTTCAATTGTTGTCTTATGAATGGCCCGGGGAGGGTTAAAGCCGGACTGGTCTGTGCGGGAATTGCCCGGATCTAACTTATGAAAGGGGCTATAGTCCTGTTGCATACTTTCTAATTATTTATAGAGATTTATTAAGGCCTGTGTGTCCTATTCTATTGTACCACTGGTACATTTTCATTTTTAACCCTTGTGTTGTCCTACGGGTCAAAAGTGACCCGCTACCATGTTTAGCTATAGAAAAAACACCTTAAACTTTATTTTTCCAACTTGAAATTTTATGACTTTTCCTAAAGTGACCCCATCATTACAAAAAGTGATACTTTGTTTTTGTCTAGGTTTACATGTGGGCTGTACACCACTAGGGTCCAAAGATCGTCCTATGGGTCATTTTTGACCCGTGAATTATAAAGGCATTTAAACACCAGAAAAAAGTTCAAAGGCCACACACAAACTCTCTCTAACACACACACACACACACACACCACACACACACACACACACATCAAAGACACTAGAACTTGCATTTGACCTGCACCTGCACTCTTGATCTGCAGCTAACCCCTCACATCACACAAGCTGCCAAGCAAAACAAAAAAACAAACTAAGAAATAATAAAGGCTGCAGCTGGGTCAGTCAAAAGAAAAAGGTGCCAGTTCTGCCCCTGGAAGAAGGACTGCAAGACAAAAGCTGTGTGCTGCACATGTGAGAAACACATCTGCAAAGCCCATTCTCACGTTCACACATACTGTCCTTCTTCTTCTTCTTCTTTCGGCTTTTCCCTTTTCAGGGGTCGCCACAGCGAGTCATCCTCCTCCACCTCACTCTGTCCTCTGCATCCTCTGTCCTCACTCCAACTACCTTCATGTCCTCTCTAACTGCATCCATATATCTCCTCTTTGGCCTTCCTCTGTGTCTTTTTCCTGGCAGCTGCATTTCTAACATCCTTCTACCAATATACCCACTGTCCCTCCTCTGGACATGTCCAAACCATCTCAGTCTGGCCTCCCTAACTTTATCTCCCAGTTGTTCAACATGTGCTGTACCTCTGATGATCTCATTCCTGATCTTATCCATCCTTGTCAGAGTCAGAGAGTCAGAGAGAATTTATTGTCATTTGCACCGCATGTAGTACATGTGTTGAAAACGAGATTATGTACACAGGGTCCCAGTTACATCCAACAACAAATGAAAGAGAAAAACAATAATGACATCTAGGATTAACTAAGAGAGACATCAGCTAGTAATACACTAAGCCCTAATGTAGTAGTATGTCACTCCTAAGGAGAACCTTAGCATCTTCATTTCTGCTACTTCCAGTTCTTTCTCCTGTCTTTTTGTCCATGTCTCTGTCTCCAGACCATACAACATAGCTGGTCTCACCACTGTCTTGTAAACTTTTCCTTTGACCTTTGCTGACACCTTTTTGTCACAAATCACTCCTGAAACTTTTCTCCATCCACTCCATCCTGCCTGGACTCTCTTTTTCACCTCTTTACCACATTCCCCATTTTCCTGGACAGTGGACCCCAAGTACTTGAAGTCCTGCACCTTTGTGACCTCTGCTCCTTGTAGCCTCACTGTTCCACTGGCCTCCCTCTCATTCACACATGTACTCTGTCTTACTACGGCTGACTTTCATTCCTCTTCTTTCAAGTGAATACCTCCACCTCTCCAAGTTCTCTTCCACCTGTTCCCTGTTCTCACCACAGATCACAATGTCATCTGCAAACATCATAGTCCATGGGGATTCCTGCCTGACCTCATCTGTTAGTCGGTCCATCACCAGAGCAAACAAGAAGGGGCTCACATACTGTCCTACATGTGATAAATATAGTAGAAGTTGAAAATTGTTCACAAAATCAAGCAACATTTTGTTTTTTTGTTGTGTTATGAGAGAAGTATTTTTATAATTCACTTCCTAAAAAATATTTAAAAAATAAACGTGACAAAAAAGTTCCAGATTGTTGACTGTTTTTTCCCTTTCAATATAAATAATTCAGAAATAATTACTTTACATTTATATAATAGCCATAATAAACCTTTACTGTGTAAAAGAAAACTGTTTTGACAGTTGGTTTGTGGTAAAAAAAAAAGTGTAATACTGTTAACTGGTGATTGTCTTTTTGTATTGTGTAACAAAAATACATGATAAAAAAATATAAAATAAATAAATAATTGAGATGCATTGATAAATAGGTTGTTTCATCGTGGAAAATGGATTTTGGATTTAAAGTTCAATAAAGCTGCTTTATTTTGGGTCTTTGGTAGTGCGGGTCATTTTTGACCCGTAGGACAAGGGGAGTAAACAGAATGTTAAGATCGCACAAGGGTTAAATCACTTCTTGGTCTGCTGCCTTCATACATCTCCATTTGCCTTATAATCTAGCTGTTTTGATACTTTGACTTTTTTAGTTAAATTTGTTTAAAAAAATCTGTATGCCTCTCTTATGATTGTCTATTGTTGTCACTGTTGTCATTCTTAGTTGAAAACATGTCTCTCTTGTAAATGAGTCCTCGAGGATCAATGGGATTAACCTGTTTAAATAAAGGTTGAATGAATTGCGAGTAATTAGAATTGGACGTTCTACTGTTCAAAATATTTCTGATAATTCAATCATGTTTCCAATCATTTTACAACAAGTTGTTTGGTTTAATACCACTGTAAATCAATGTTGAAAGTTTATTATCAAATTTCACACTTGATGATTTAAAAGCTTTTGTTTTGTTTTACTGTATTTCTTGATTTTGTTTTACTTTTGATTGCAATAAAGCTTATGATAGTGGAATAGTTTGCATCCTTGTAATAATTTGAGTGGAATGCACTGATTTATTTTCAATAGAACAAAACATCTTAATTTTATTTTGAGAGCTAGTTTTGAGAATCTTAAATCAATTTACATCAAATTGCTGGTGCCCTGCTACAAGTCCAAATTTTGTCATGTTGTGGAATGATGAGAATCAAACTCTTGAGACTTGCTGGGAGCAGAGCAGCTGCACATGTTCAGGTTGTGCAGCTGCTCTTGGAGACTGAGAACATGTGAGAACCTTTAGTTTCTGTTCTACATGCATCACTTTGATGCTTCCATCAACTTAGAGACAAATAAAGAGGATTCAAACCTAAAGATTCACATCAACAAGGGACAAACACCTCTGCTGTGTTACTATGAACTGTTTAGCACCACCACCACCAAAGTCTGCCACTCATATTAGCCTGCCTGTGTGTCTGTTAGCAAAATATCTCATGTACCAGTAAATGTATTTTAATGAAACTGTCAGAAAGTAATTGAATGTACACGTACAACAGATTAACTGTAGGAGTTAATCTGATAATTGAGATTAGAAAACACAAACATGGCTACAACTGAGTCAGTTTTACAGATGTTGAGCAAAAACCAGATGTTGTAGTAGCTGAGAGTCATCCCTAACACACACTCTGAGAGCTAGCAGCTCACAGAAAGTCTTTATTTAAAAAGACTGGCATCAAACAGATGATGTGTGTTTAATATGAAGAAAAGTATTTGTAGATATAAAACTAGTGGTGGTTGTTTGATCAGAAAGGCTGCAGAGCTCTGAGCTGCTGAATCAGCAGAAATGACTTCAAAGTTTAGAAATTGACATTTTGTAGTTCTTTTAGTCAAAAAGAACTACACTACCCAGAAGGCAACAGTGCTTCTAGATGCTGCTTTCTGCAGAAATGGAGGGAAAGTTTTTCAACACAAATCTACGCTCTCTATGAAGCTCACAGAACTGGCAGGAAAGTCACAAATAATCCTGAAGCTCAATTATCCACGTGCACATCAATTATCCACGTGCACATCAATTATCCACGTGCACATCAACCTGGACGGGGTGGTGGGTTTTGTCACTGCAGGGCGGGTCTGCAGAACCAGAACTTAACTGGACCTGAACCGAGCTGCTGTTCTGCAGAGCTGCTGAGTAAAATGTTTCAGTACTGTACAGTACATATACGTATGTATCAGTACTGTACAGTACATATATTATGTTGTTAAAATGACGTCTGTTTAAGAGATTAGAACATTGTTAGAGTCGGAGCTGTAGTCTGATCACTCTGAGGTGTGTAGAAGTTCAGTCAGTCCATCCAGATGTTGGTGCTTTGGAACAAACAGTAAATATCTAACCTGCAGCCTGATGGCTGAAAGATTAGTGTGAAAAATCAACATGTTGTTTGAACAGGTCGTATGAGGCGTTGGTTGAAATGAAAGCAACACAATGAGACTCACACAGCACAGGTGGAGTTAGAATATAAAGTTTATTAAAGCTGGAAGCAGCCAAGCTGCACCAAGTCCTCTCCAGCCCACTCTCCTCTCAGGGGGAGGGGCTTGGCTGCTCACACCTGCTGATGGTTGCAGTAATTGCAGGTGAGGCTTCTATCTGACAAGCAGAACTCCATGTTTATGATTTTACAAAGAGATGCAGGAAGTGAGAGACAAACCTGAAGACAATCCTCATTTGAAAGTTGAAACATGGAGACTGTGAAGACGTTCTCTTCCATGAGCACTAAATGATTTTAGAGACACTGCATTGACGTCCATTCTGATGAAAACTTGAAAAAGTGCTGAGTCTTCAAGAAAACAGAGAAGGACCTGGATCCTCTGCAGTTTGCTGATAGAGCACCCAGAGGAGTCGCTGTAATGAAGCTGCTTTTAAACACGTGCAGGGAAAGAGAACACGTGCACAGCTTTTATTCACTGATGTTTGTCTGTTTGACACGGTTCAAGGTCACCTTGGAGCAGAGAGGCTTCTAGAACATTTGATGCAGCTTTGATCCTGTGGGCTGCTTTGACACTTTTTAAGGAGACAGAGAGTGAGAGTGAACTGTGTGGGATCAGCTCTGTTCTTCCAGCGGCGTCCCACAGGGACCACTTCTGTCACCTCTCCTCTTCATCCTGACTCACACACATGTTGCTGTTTGTGAGGTTCATTAGCTGTGGCGGCCATCTTGGAGTGGGTTGTGTGCAAAAGTTAATCCGTTGTGGACTTGAATTCAAAAGTTACTTTAATAGTTTCATTCAGATCTGTCAGCTGGTTCATGAAATATTTTGCTAACAGGAAGAATGTTGACTAACAGTATTTGGTAAAGTTTGATGTAAACGTGCAGTTTCAGGGCTCAGAGTTTGTGTTTGGAACGACTCTCAGCTACTACCACACCAAACTAGAAGGACAGAGTTTCTTTCCTTTCAACTCAGTGAATCTTTCTCCAAACACATCTTGTATCACAATAATTACACACAATAATTACACACAATAATTACACACAGTAATTACACACAGTAACTACACATAATAATTACACACACTAATTACACACAATAATTACACACAATAATTACACTCAGAATTAGAATAAGCTTTATTATCATTGCACAGAGATACAACGAGAACGTGCGTACAATCGTCCGAAATATGGACGTGGTGCACGAAGCTGCTACTATAAAAGTGTGGCCTTTTCTTATTCTTGTTCAGAATAATATTTGTGCTTAGGTGAGAAAAGAGAAGAAAACATGAGGAGAGACTGTATTAAAAAAAAGATCTCTCACACGTTGTCCTAGACAGGGCACGATTTGAGGCATAAAAAAACTACCACAGCATAGCACATAAATAATAATAATGGTCCAGACCTTTAATAATAATTTTCCAACAAGGTCTTCACATGGTCCAGACCTTTGTTTTCCAACAAGGTCTTCACATGGTCCAGACCTTTGCTTTCCAACAAGGTCTTCACATGGTCCAGACCTTTGTTTTCCAACAAGGTCTTCACATGGTCCAGACCTTTGTTTTCCAACAAGGTCTTCACATGGTCCAGACCTTTGTTTTCCAACAAGGTCTTCACATGGTCCAGACCTTTGTTTTCCAACAAGGTCTTCACATGGTCCAGACCTTTGTTTTCCAACAAGGTCTTCACATGGTCCAGACCTTTGTTTTCCAACAAGGTCTTCACATGGTCCAGACCTTTGTTTTCCAACAAGGTCTTCACATGGTCCAGACCTTTGTTTTCCAACAAGGTCTTCACATGGTCCAGACCTTTGTTTTCCAACAAGGTCTTCACATGGTCCAGACCTTTGTTTTCCAACAAGGTCTTCACATGGTCCAGACCTTTGCTTTCCAACAAGGTCTTCACATGGTCCAGACCTTTGTTTTCCAACAAGGTCTTCACATGGTCCAGACCTTTGTTTTCCAACAAGGTCTTCACATGGTCCAGACCTTTGTTTTCCAACAAGGTCTTCACATGGTCCAGACCTTTGTTTTCCAACAAGGTCTTCACATGGTCCAGACCTTTGTTTTACAACAAGGTCTTCACATGGTCCAGACCTTTGTTTTCCAACAAGGTCTTCACATGGTCCAGACCTTTGTTTTCCAACAAGGTCTTCACATGGTCCAGACCTTTGTTTTCCAACAAGGTCTTCACATGGTCCAGACCTTTGTTTTCCAACAAGGTCTTCACATGGTCCAGACCTTTGTTTTCCAACAAGGTCTTCACATGGTCCAGACCTTTGTTTTCCAACAAGGTCTTCACATGGTCCAGACCTTTGTTTTCCAACAAGGTCTTCACATGGTCCAGACCTTTGCTTTCCAACAAGGTCTTCACATGGTCCAGACCTTTGCTTTCCAACAAGGTCTTCACATGGTCCAGACCTTTGCTTTCCAACAAGGTCTTCACATGGTCCAGACCTTTGCTTTCCAACAAGGTCTTCACATGGTCCAGACCTTTGCTTTCCAACAAGGTCTTCACATGGTCCAGACCTTTGCTTTCCAACAAGGTCTTCACATGGTCCAGACCTTTGCTTTCCAACAAGGTCTTCACATGGTCCAGACCTTTGTTTTCCAACAAGGTCTTCACATGGTCCAGACCTTTGTTTTCCAACAAGGTCTTCACATGGTCCAGACCTTTGTTTTCCAACAAGGTCTTCACATGGTCCAGACCTTTGTTTTCCAACAAGGTCTTCACATGGTCCAGACCTTTGTTTTCCAACAAGGTCTTCACATGGTCCAGACCTTTGTTTTCCAACAAGGTCTTCACATGGTCCAGACCTTTGTTTTCCAACAAGGTCTTCACATGGTCCAGACCTTTGTTTTCCAACAAGGTCTTCACATGGTCCAGACCTTTGTTTTCTAACAAGGTCTTCACATGGTCCAGACCTTTGTTTTCTAACAAGGTCTTCACATGGTCCAGACCTTTGTTTTCAACAAGGTCTTCACATGGTCCAGACCTTTGTTTTCCAACAAGGTCTTCACATGGTCCAGACCTTTGTTTTCCAACAAGGTCTTCACATGGTCCAGACCTTTGTTTTCCAACAAGGTCTTCACATGGTCCAGACCTTTGTTTTCCAACAAGGTCTTCACATGGTCCAGACCTTTGTTTTCCAACAAGGTCTTCACATGGTCCAGACCTTTGTTTTACAACAAGGTCTTCACATGGTCCAGACCTTTGTTTTCCAACAAGGTCTTCACATGGTCCAGACCTTTGCTTTCCAACAAGGTCTTCACATGGTCCAGACCTTTGTTTTCCAACAAGGTCTTCACATGGTCCAGACCTTTGCTTTCCAACAAGGTCTTCACATGGTCCAGACCTTTGTTTTCCAACAAGGTCTTCACATGGTCCAGACCTTTGTTTTCCAACAAGGTCTTCACATGGTCCAGACCTTTGTTTTCCAACAAGGTCTTCACATGGTCCAGACCTTTGTTTTCCAACAAGGTCTTCACATGGTCCAGACCTTTGTTTTCCAACAAGGTCTTCACATGGTCCAGACCTTTGCTTTCCAACAAGGTCTTCACATGGTCCAGACCTTTGCTTTCCAACAAGGTCTTCACATGGTCCAGACCTTTGTTTTCCAACAAGGTCTTCACATGGTCCAGACCTTTGTTTTCCAACAAGGTCTTCACATGGTCCAGACCTTTGCTTTCCAACAAGGTCTTCACATGGTCCAGACCTTTGTTTTCCAACAAGGTCTTCACATGGTCCAGACCTTTGTTTTCCAACAAGGTCTTCACATGGTCCAGACCTTTGCTTTCCAACAAGGTCTTCACATGGTCCAGACCTTTGCTTTCCAACAAGGTCTTCACATGGTCCAGACCTTTGCTTTCCAACAAGGTCTTCACATGGTCCAGACCTTTGTTTTCCAACAAGGTCTTCACATGGTCCAGACCTTTGCTTTCCAACAAGGTCTTCACATGGTCCAGACCTTTGCTTTCCAACAAGGTCTTCACATGGTCCAGACCTTTGCTTTCCAACAAGGTCTTCACATGGTCCAGACCTTTGCTTTCCAACAAGGTCTTCACATGGTCCAGACCTTTGCTTTCCAACAAGGTCTTCACATGGTCCAGACCTTTGTTTTCCAACAAGGTCTTCACATGGTCCAGACCTTTGCTTTCCAACAAGGTCTTCACATGGTCCAGACCTTTGCTTTCCAACAAGGTCTTCACATGGTCCAGACCTTTGCTTTCCAACAAGGTCTTCACATGGTCCAGACCTTTGCTTTCCAACAAGGTCTTCACATGGTCCAGACCTTTGCTTTCCAACAAGGTCTTCACATGGTCCAGACCTTTGCTTTCCAACAAGGTCTTCACATGGTCCAGACCTTTGCTTTCCAACAAGGTCTTCACATGGTCCAGACCTTTGCTTTCCAACAAGGTCTTCACATGGTCCAGACCTTTGCTTTACAACAAGGTCTTCACATGGTCCAGACCTTTGCTTTCCAACAAGGTCTTCACATGGTCCAGACCTTTGCTTTCCAACAAGGTCTTCACATGGTCCAGACCTTTGCTTTCCAACAAGGTCTTCACATGGTCCAGACCTTTGCTTTCCAACAAGGTCTTCACATGGTCCAGACCTTTGCTTTCCAACAAGGTCTTCACATGGTCCAGACCTTTGCTTTCCAACAAGGTCTTCACATGGTCCAGACCTTTGCTTTCCAACAAGGTCTTCACATGGTCCAGACCTTTGCTTTCCAACAAGGTCTTCACATGGTCCAGACCTTTGCTTTCCAACAAGGTCTTCACATGGTCCAGACCTTTGCTTTCCAACAAGGTCTTCACATGGTCCAGACCTTTGCTTTCCAACAAGGTCTTCACATGGTCCAGACCTTTGCTTTCCAACAAGGTCTTCACATGGTCCAGACCTTTGCTTTCCAA
>JBBPBX010049957.1:6880-25160 GCA_038048925.1 Garcialebias charrua | reverse complement strand
TATATGGTAAAAGCGGTTTTAGCTGTTCCAAAGCTGCAGCATTTATAAACTCAACGGCCAGGTTTTTGTAAAATGGACTCTCACGTTCAGTAACAGGAAAAAACTTTTTAATTTCACCATAACTGCGTAAATGGTTGATAATTTCATCATCTGCTGGAGTGTTTGTTACTCCACCTATGATAACAGAATGAGCAACATTGATACCAACTTTGTTAAAGAAATCCATGTTTCAATGCAAACAACCACACAATACATTCACCAAAACATTCACAGTATCAGGCTCCTGGCTAGCTCGCCAAAATTTGTAACGCCTAAAGGCCAGGCAGTTGACTGCGGCTACAAAAGCAGCATCAGAAGAGTGTCCTTTAAAAGAGCCTGAGGTGTGAATGAAAACAGGAGGCCGTGGTTTCAGTTTTGGTGTATATATATATTAAAGTGATTGTGCACAAAATAAGACAAAAACAAAAACCCAAAATAAGACAAAAACAACAAGAGTCACAATAGTTGAGTCACCAAATACATGTACTCATTTCAAAGTCCATTATCAAGTCCATAGTTCTAGCTCGCCATCTGTAAATCCATGTTGGAGATTCTGGTCCAAAGAAAAAAACCCGACCTATAGGTCAGAAATACACATTAAGAATTTCATTCCAATTAAAATAACCAACTGTCATATAGCATGTACAGATATATAAAGAAAATAAACATCTTGATATATATAATCATTCAAAATCAACATTTACTGTAAGTAATTGTCAATCAACCATGGTTTAAGTATAGTTAACTAGAAATAATGTAATTCAGAATCATATTTCCAGTCAATCAATTTAAAGTGATCATATTTTCAGTCAATCAATTTAAAGTGATCATATTTCCAGTCAATCAATTTAAAGTGATCATATTTCCAGTCAATCAATTTAAAGTGCACTTTCAATAATCATTTATCAAAAAAATGATTATTTAACATCAAGTCTTCTAAAATAATCAAGCCGAGAAAAAAAAGAAAAGTAAGATATTGCGCAATATTAAGTTCAAACAAAAGTGTAGCTACATTCTTTTCAATTGATTTTACAGGCATTCCAACTTCATTGTCATTTTAGTTTCAATATAAAAAGTCTTAAAACACACACAAAACATAAGTAATGCAACCAACAACTGAGTGCATATACCAGACCTGTGTCCACAATTCAGCTTCCATTTTATATAAATATATAAAAAACAATTGTTTTACCTCTTCAACTGAGTGAGGAGTACTTAACCTCAATGCACAGCCTGGTGGTGATTAATGGCAGAATCCCACAAGAGTTTGAATTAGAGCCACCAGTAACTCTGGTAAAACAACATTTCAATGAGCAATCACATGGTTGTCTTAAACATGAACAATATTGCTATAAGATATCAAGCTCACCATGTATTTTGAGTTGCAATTTGCTGATCTGAAGAGTGCAGCAATTTGTTTGGGAGACGCCCAGTGGAGCACACCACAGCCACAGTGGAGAAAGAGGAAGTGAACTATGACCCATGGCTTAAAAAAAGTTAGAGAGTTGGGGCAACACAGGAAGTGGACCCGCCAAAATAAATGTCATAGACTAGATGTGGGTTACAGGTTCCCCCCCTAAACTCATGTGCGGCCTCGCACATGCACGTTGCTGACACAAGACACCGTCACAAGAGGTAGCAGTCATCGAGGTTTCCTCCAATTGCAGAGCAGAGGTCAGCGCAGTGCTAAGCCCTTGAAACAGGGACTGGATGCTTTGCAGAACTGGACGCCCAAGCATTGAATACTGCAAGCGATTTGGTGGCTGCCGTGCTCGAGTAGAGTGTCGGATGGATGGTTCAGAATCTGGGCTGGAGAACTCAGGAGTAGTTGAATCACCTGAGAAGCTGATCGGCTTTGGGGAGGATCCAAGGTCTGGCTGAAAGGAGGCATTTTCCTCTGGAGGTTCTAGATCAACAGGATCTATTTCATCTCCATCTGTTTGTTCTGCATCCAGCTCAGTCGGTACTAGTTCAGCAGTAGGTTCATGTCCAGGTCCCATTTCCGGTTCTACAGCAATCGTTTCCTCCTTAAAACTCTGTGAATGCTGGCCAGACAGAGCCTCAGGCATAGGAACAATGGTAGATGCCGGAACAGGTATGTTAACTACAGTTGTGATTCTGGTAGGACAGGAGCTGGAGTAATCGGGTAAATCAGGTAAGAACAGTTCTTGATCTTCAGGGTCTGAAAGGTCGGAGGTTTTTGGAGTCACTGGGGGTGCCATCACTGATTTTGGCTTTAACTGTTCTGGTTTGGAAGCTGGTGTTAGGTAGCCACAAGGCAGCAGCAGGTCACGGTGGAGGGTCCTAATGGGACATTCTTTGCCTTCTGGTTTAACTGTATATACCGGAAGAGTGCCGGCTTTCTTCTGGATAATATACACATCTGGCTCCCACCGATCTGCGAGCTTGTGTTTGCCTCGTAGTTTGACGTTTCTAACCAAAACTCTATCCCCAACTGAGAGGTCTGCAGCAGTGACTCGCTTGTCAAATTTAAGTTTATTCCTTCCCATAACCTTCTCAGAGTTTTCAGTTGCAATCTTGTAACTTTCTCTGAGGTGTGATTTAAGCTTTTCAACATACTGTGAATGCGATGTGGATGGGTTTTCAGACACAGGTAGTCCAAAAGCCAAGTCAACTGGAAGGCGGGGTTGACGACCAAACATCAGTTCATATGGGGAGTACCCAGTGACGTCATTTCGAGTACAGTTGTAAGAGTGTACCAGCGGCTTCACAAAATCTTTCCAGTGTGTTTTATCCTCTTCTTGTAGAGTACCCAACATATTTAAAAGTGTTCGGTTGAATCGTTCCACAGGGTTGCCACGGGGATGGTATGGTGTTGTCCTACTCTTAAGAATTCCAGTTATTTGACAGAGCTCTTTGATAGTGTGCGATTCAAAATCGGGTCCTTGGTCACTATGGAGACGCTCTGGGATTCCATAATGAACAAGGAAGTTGTCCCATAGTGCTTTTGCTACGGTTTTGGCTTTTTGATTTGGGGTTGGCACTGCAACAGCATATTTTGTGAAGTGATCGGTTATCACAAGAACATTCTTAGTGTTGCTTCGGTCTGGTTCTATTGAGAGAAAGTCCATACAGACCAGTTCGAGTGGTCTTGAAGTTTTAATGCTGACAAGGGGTGCAGCTTTCTCAGGCTGTGATTTCCTTCGTATGCATCTCTCACAGTTCTTGACTTTATTGCAAACATCAACTGCCATTCGTGGCCAGAAGAAACGTGATCTGACAAGGTCCAGTGTTCTCTCTGTACCCAAATGGCCCATTTGGTCATGAAGCTGGTTGAGGACCTCAGGCCGACACTCCTCTGGAAGGACAAGCTGGTAAGTAAGCTCACCTCCAATATTCCTCCTCCTAACGAGAACATTATTATGGAGCTCCAGACGTGTAAGCTCTCGCAAGAGTAATGGCAGATTGGGGAGCTGTTCCCTTAGAGATGGTGGCGGACTTTCTCCTCGTTCCAGTTGAGCAACAATGTGCTGAATGACCGGATCGGCTCGTTGTTTGGCAGCAATTTCATCAGCAGAGACGGATGGCATGACAGGTGAAGAGAACTGCATA
This sequence comes from Garcialebias charrua, assembly GCA_038048925.1. Classification (NCBI taxonomy): domain Eukaryota; kingdom Metazoa; phylum Chordata; class Actinopteri; order Cyprinodontiformes; family Rivulidae; genus Garcialebias; species Garcialebias charrua. Next base: position 21,548 of record JBBPBX010049957.1, on the reverse strand, counting down.
TCATTAACAAAACTGTCTGGTAGGCTATCAGTGTTAGTAGAGAGCGTTTGCACAAGAGCAACAACTTGGTCCAGGTTGGGTGAGCTGTACACTAGTTGTCTGTCACATATTGCTTGGACTGAGTGCTGGTCAATCAAAATAGAGGATGGATGTTCAAGGTGTTGCTCAGTGAATTTCAATATTCTCTCTCTCTCTTTCCTAGACAAAGCATCCTCCATCTGTTCAACATGAGGTCGCCGAGAGAGTCCGTCGGCATCAGCATTCAACCTGCCAGCCCGGTAGATTATCTTAAATGAAAAGGTTGACAGAGCAGAAAGCCATCTGTAACTTGTAGCATCCAATTTAGCAGAAGTTAACAGATATGTCAAAGGATTGCTATCTGTAACCACAGTAAAATTGGATCCGTACAAATAGTCATAGAATTTCTCTGTAACTGCCCATTTGAGAGCCAAAAACTCAAGTTTATGGGCAGGATACCGGCGTTCACTGTGTGAGAGACCTCTGCTGGCATATGCAATCACCCTGGTCTGTCCATCAAAGTCTTGGTATAAGACTGCACCAAGACCAATAGAGCTGGCATCTGTGTGCACGATGTAGGGTTTATCTGGGTTTGCAAAGGCAAGAACTGGGGCTGTACTGAGCTTCTGTATAACCTCTTCAAAGGCCTGCTGGCAAGCTGGCGTCCAACGGGAAACAAAAGGTTCTTTGGGGTTAAGATAATGTTGTAACTTCCCCTTTTGGTTTGACCTTTTCTGACTGGGAGGATATCCAGCCGTTAACTCATTGAGAGGTCTGACGATTGAAGAGTACCCTTTCACAAACCGTCGATAATACCCTGCAAAACCAAGGAACGATCTGAGCTCTTTGAGATTTTCAGGAACTGGCCAAGATGTCAATGTGGAAATTTTGTCTGGGTCAGTCTCCACTCCATCACTTGATACTACATGCCCAAGGTAGCGAACTGATGTCTGGAAGAGAAGACATTTTTCAGTTGATAGCTTCAGTCCAAACTCTTTCAGGCGTTGAAGAACTTTCATCAGTCGGTGTTCATGTTCCTCCAGAGTTGGTGCAAACACTATCAAGTCATCAATGAAGACGAGCACTTCTTTTAAATTCATATCTCCCATGCACCGCTCCATGAGACGTTGAAAAGTGCTTGGAGCATTAGTTACTCCTTGAGGCATGCGGTTGAATTCATAAAATCCAAGTGGACAGACAAATGCAGTTTTATTCTTGTCTGTTTCATTCATCTCAATCTGATAGTAACCAGATTTTAAATCTAATGTGGAGAACCATGTGGAGCCAGACAGCGCTGAAAATGTGTCTTCCAACTTCGGTAATGCATATGCATGCCGGATGGTCTGTGCATTCAACTTCCTATAATCGATACAGAGCCGTACTGCACCGTTTTTCTTCCGCACTACAACTATGGGGGAAGCAAAGGGTGAGTTTGATTCACGTACAACACCAGATTGCAACAATTCTTGAATATGCTTTCGAACAGCATCCACATCTCGAGGGTGGATAGGTCTTGGTCGTTGTTTAAAAGCAGTGGGATCTGACAGCTTGATCTCATGCTTGACCTTGTCTGTACAACCAAAATCAAGATCATGCTTTGCAAAGACTTCTGACATACTGTCCAGCATGGTTGTTATACGTTGCTTCCATTCAGTTGAGAGCGGTGAGTCTCCAAAGTTGTAGTTCAACTTGGTTGGGTTTGATTCTGTATTTTGGGAGGGTTGTTGCACACACTGCTCTTTATGGAGAATGGTCTGGATGGTACTGACTTCAGCTATGGCTGCTCTGGCTGGAATCACAATTTCATGGTCAGATTCATTGGTGATCACCACTGGTAGTAAAGCAGGTTGGACAGGAGGTAGGTCAATAAGGCTGGATTTTACTATCAACCCACCAGGCAGAGAGAAGGAGGTTGGGTGCTGAATAATTACTTCTTTCTCACCTTGCAGAAATGGGCATATGACATGAGCATCCAACACAACAGTCTTCCCAGCAGAAATGATCTGTGGGATGGTGGACTGCATTTTGAGAATGCCATGATAGTCATCAGTTGTTAACTTGTGCCTTATCTCCAAAATCTTATGCACTGTTCTATATCCTGAAGGTAAAGGACAGAACCCAGACTGTGACTGACAACACTGGTCATACACAACATCCAGGGTGTTGGTGCCAATCAGAATAGGGGGCTGTGATGATTGCAGGTCTGGGACGACCAAGGCCAAGGTGTGGATGTCCATCTCTTCACCTACAAACTCAGGTGGGAAGGTCAAACAGAGCTCTACATATCCAATGTAAGGCACTCTCTGTCCATTTGCACCTTCTACCTTCAAAAGATCATTTAATGGCTTTATTTTATGGTCAGACAGGTGGGTGTTATAAAAAGAATGTGAAACTGTGGTGACTTGGGAACCCGTGTCAAAAAGGCAATGGAAAATGGTCCCTTTAATCTTGACCTCACCTGTACTTCTCATGCCCACTAATCCTTTTGGTAGTGGGAAATGTGAAGATGAATACTTAGTGTGGGAACATTCATTGGTTGCAGCTCTCACTTGTCCCTCAGTAAGAACTGCTTCTAGTTTGATGGCTTCTTATTTTCCCAGGACTGCTGTTTGTGTTTAAGCTGGCGGCGTTTTTCTTCAACCAGGCTGGGGTGGGATTGATTGGAACAGTTGGGAGCAATATGGCCATCCTCTCCACACTTGAAACAGAACCAGGGTTTTGGCCTATTACTTGTTTGACCTGGGTTTGGTTTCTTGTTTTTCAGCTGGATTTCTGACTTAGCAGACTTGGAGTCTTTGGATAACAGTGCTGACATCTGACTCTGTAGCTTCAGCATTTGCTTCCTCAAATCTTCAATAGCACCAGAGTCTGAAGAGTGGCCACATGAACATTCACTAGTAGTGTGAGTTTGCAAGTTAGCACGGTGCTTGAATGCAGGAATATGCTTTTTCATCAACATCTCTTTTGCCAATTGTTTGTCTTCTTCTGTTCGGAGTGTAAATAAAAGCTCTGAAAAGGGAGGTGGTTGGTCTTTTTTCTTTTCTAGTTGAAGCTTGTTAATCATGCTGTTATCCCAGCAACCTCTACAAAATTGTTTTAGCAAATATTTGTCCATTTCAACTGTTGGAATCCCACCACGCCTCACCACTGTAGTGAGAGCCAGCTGGAGTCTCTGCAGATATGAAGATGGAGGTTCCCCTTGGTCCTGAAGAGTGTTTAAAAATTTAGCGAACAGCTCTTCTCCGTCCTCAACAGTGGCATATGCAGAATCAAGTACCTGCAAAAATGTTGCAGGCAGGGCATTTGGTCCCAACCCTTTCACTAGGTCAGCAGCAGGTGGGAGTAAACCTTCCAAAATGCGCCTCGTAACATGTAAGGGTGCAAGACTTGGATCTGCATTTAAAAGTTCTATTTGGGACCTCCAGGATTCATAATCAGCCTCATTCTGTGGTTTTGGAAGTTTTCCTGAGAAAGTACGTAATCTAAATGAAGACGGGGGTTGAAGGTTCACATCATCTCTGCGCACAATGTGTTCAACTACAACCCTTTGTATCTCAGGAGGGTTCAGATCATTACCTGGGAGAGGAATTCTTGGTCCCACATTTGTAGCAAGATTGGGCTGGGTTTGAGGTCCTTGCTGGTCGGTGGGAGACTGAACTGATTGCTGTGTGGGAAGAGCAGATGGCTGAGTTAGACTGGACACTCTGTCAGTGGCAAATATCTCAACTGTGTCCCTCCCTTCACCATCCTCTTCAGACTGCCCTCCAGTGGCTGCCATTCCAAAATGTGCACATATTTGCTCAAACACTCCTCTCAAAACATCATCAAATGATTGTCCACTTTGCTGGGAGATGTGTCTTAATTCAGAAAGGTAATCAGGGGGTGAGGTAGTCCCCACTGTGGCTGTGACTGCGCACTCACTCAAAAGTAATTTAACAACAAATTTAATATCCTCTGCAGCCCGAGATAAGTAAGTATATGGTAAAAGCGGTTTTAGCTGTTCCAAAGCTGCAGCATTTATAAACTCAACGGCCAGGTTTTTGTAAAATGGACTCTCACGTTCAGTAACAGGAAAAAACTTTTTAATTTCACCATAACTGCGTAAATGGTTGATAATTTCATCATCTGCTGGAGTGTTTGTTACTCCACCTATGATAACAGAATGAGCAACATTGATACCAACTTTGTTAAAGAAATCCATGTTTCAATGCAAACAACCACACAATACATTCACCAAAACATTCACAGTATCAGGCTCCTGGCTAGCTCGCCAAAATTTGTAACGCCTAAAGGCCAGGCAGTTGACTGCGGCTACAAAAGCAGCATCAGAAGAGTGTCCTTTAAAAGAGCCTGAGGTGTGAATGAAAACAGGAGGCCGTGGTTTCAGTTTTGGTGTATATATATATTAAAGTGATTGTGCACAAAATAAGACAAAAACAAAAACCCAAAATAAGACAAAAACAACAAGAGTCACAATAGTTGAGTCACCAAATACATGTACTCATTTCAAAGTCCATTATCAAGTCCATAGTTCTAGCTCGCCATCTGTAAATCCATGTTGGAGATTCTGGTCCAAAGAAAAAAACCCGACCTATAGGTCAGAAATACACATTAAGAATTTCATTCCAATTAAAATAACCAACTGTCATATAGCATGTACAGATATATAAAGAAAATAAACATCTTGATATATATAATCATTCAAAATCAACATTTACTGTAAGTAATTGTCAATCAACCATGGTTTAAGTATAGTTAACTAGAAATAATGTAATTCAGAATCATATTTCCAGTCAATCAATTTAAAGTGATCATATTTCCAGTCAATCAATTTAAAGTGATCATATTTCCAGTCAATCAATTTAAAGTGCACTTTCAATAATCATTTATCAAAAAAATGATTATTTAACATCAAGTCTTCTAAAATAATCAAGCCGAGAAAAAAAAGAAAAGTAAGATATTGCGCAATATTAAGTTCAAACAAAAGTGTAGCTACATTCTTTTCAATTGATTTTACAGGCATTCCAACTTCATTGTCATTTTAGTTTCAATATAAAAAGTCTTAAAACACACACAAAACATAAGTAATGCAACCAACAACTGAGTGCATATACCAGACCTGTGTCCACAATTCAGCTTCCATTTTATATAAATATATAAAAAACAATTGTTTTACCTCTTCAACTGAGTGAGGAGTACTTAACCTCAATGCACAGCCTGGTGGTGATTAATGGCAGAATCCCACAAGAGTTTGAATTAGAGCCACCAGTAACTCTGGTAAAACAACATTTCAATGAGCAATCACATGGTTGTCTTAAACATGAACAATATTGCTATAAGATATCAAGCTCACCATGTATTTTGAGTTGCAATTTGCTGATCTGAAGAGTGCAGCAATTTGTTTGGGAGACGCCCAGTGGAGCACACCACAGCCACAGTGGAGAAAGAGGAAGTGAACTATGACCCATGGCTTAAAAAAAAGTTAGAGAGTTGGGGCAACACAGGAAGTGGACCCGCCAAAATAAATGTCATAGACTAGATGTGGGTTACATGTACATTTATTCCTTAGCTGCCGAAATTTCAACCAATCAGTGTCTGAGAGTGATTTTCTTGCTGCGGCCCAAAGATGATCTCTCCAGTGCAGGAGATCAGCTAGTTCAGGAGTAAACCAGGGGCTGTCACGGCTCTTTATCCTGAACTGCCGGAAAGGTGCGTGTTTGTTTACAAAGAGAATGAAACTATCGTGAAAATAGTTCCAAGCGGTGTTCACGTCATTGATTTGTAGGATACGTTGCCAATCAAAGAGGGATAGATCCCAAAGGAATGACTGTTCACTGAAACGTTTCAAATCCCTTTTTTGAATTATTCTGGGCTTAGCAGGTGGAAGTTTAGTAGATCTAAGAGCTGCTATTACGGAATGATCACTCAAAACGTTGGCAAATACACCTATACCAGGAAATTTGTGAGGTGCATTTGTGAAAAACAGATCTAAGATAGAAGATTTTTCGGGACATTTTATGTTTGGTCTGGTAGGAGAATCGATAAGTTGTGTTAGATTGAGAGATAGGCAACATTCCTTGAATTTATCACAGAGGGGGGTCGACTTATTCCAATCAATGTTGAAATCTCCAGCCAAAACAATCTCATTGTGTTTTAAATTTCCTATGAATTCAGTCAGGGAGGACAGAGCTTCAGGTGTTGCGGAGGGGGGACGATAACAACCAACAACAGTTAAGGGCTGACCTCCTTTCAAAGTGATGTTCACAGCTAAAGCCTCAAACTGGTTTGCGATTGTTTTTTTAGATGCAATCCTGGCAGCCAAAGAATCTCTGATGTAAATAGCGACTCCACCTCCCCTTGTATTACGATCACAACGATAGATCTTAAATTCATTGATTGCCAGGTCATTTTTCAAAACAGATTTTTTGAGCCAAGTTTCAGAGATAACGATCACATCTGCCCCAGAAGAAGTGATTAGGATTTTCAATTCATCAAGTTTTTTTAGAAGGCTACGAGCGTTTACATGCAGAAAACGGAGACCTGAAATATTTTTAAACTCATTAGGTGTACAGTAGTTAGTGATTGGCCCTGGGTTTGGCTGAATCCCTGAGATCAATAACAACATTAATATCAGACATTTACTTGACTTCTTTGTCAGTGATGTGTAATTACAGGAGTTAACAGTGTGACATTTTGCCCCCATAATTGAACCATGTGAAACATTAATGAAGATACGATCATTCAGAGCCCAAAAACAATGAAAGTCGCAGTGATGGGCAGATCCAGATGAGTTGATAAGATTTAGTGATTCCAGGTAGTCTGAGAACTGAAAATAATGACAGTAATATGAATGATGCAGAAAAGTCTCTGACCATAAAGCGTCACAATTTAAGTGTGCAAACAGTTCCTTTGAGGAGGCCCAACTACAGTTTGTGTGATAGAGTGTGATGCCCCCCTGTGAATATGAATGGATGTGGTCCTGGTTAACACAAGCTGGATCCAGAATCAACGGGTAGAAACAAGCAGTTTGCAGCAAACAGCAGAGTGTGATGCCAGAAATGCCTCTTAAAATTAAAGGCATGATTGTAGCCTGTATCAGGACAGCAAAGGGACAACAGCGTGAACAGCACCAAACAACAGCAACAGCAGCTCCTGATCCTCAGCGGCGCACAATTCTCTCTGCCCGTCTGATCCACAAGTAGCTCCCCAACAGTGTGGAACAGGCACCAAACAGCGACGATCCTGATCCTCCGCGCTTCACTCTCCGCTCGTCTGATCCACAAACAGCTCTCTTCCGCGCTTCACTTTCTGCTCGTCTGATCCACAAACAGCTCTCGGTGTGAAAACAGGCACCAAACAGCGACGATCCAGATCCTCCGCGCTTCACTCTCCGCTCGTTTGATCCACAAACAGCCCACAACAACGAAATGAGGCTCTTTAAAGTTATCTGCAGCAGGTAAGATGTTTATTGTTGAGCTCACAACAACAAATGAGGTTCTTTAAAAAAGAAAAAAAAAAAACATCTCCAGAAAAAAACACAGCAAGTCCAGAGGGGCTGAAGCCTAACAGAACCTCTCAGCTCCAGAATTATTTCAGCAGCAGTTCAAACTGAAGCCTACAGAACCTCTCAGCTCCAGAATTATTTCAGCAGCAGTTCAAACATCCGCACGTCCCTCAGATGAAACGCGCGTGAGAGCGCAGAGCAGAGAGAGCGCAGCTCCAGTCGGGTCCAGTCAGCTACAGCGCAGATGCGCTCAGGTTCCACGGAGGTGAAACAGACTTAAAACTGCTATATGTAACTTTTCTAACAATATATTTTTAACATATTTCTTCACTCTGTCACTAGATTGATGTTAGAGAGGTAATCTCTGAAAAAAACTAAAAAAAAATATTGTCCCCTTGCTTCTCCAGGTGGTAAATAAGCATTTCTAAAAAGAAAAAGTGACCCGCCATTTTCCAGCCAATAAAAACAAAGTTTGTAACCAGCCAATAAAAACCGAGCTTGAATTTGAATCAGCCAATAAAAACAGAGCTTGAATTTGAATTTCAACAGACCACAAGGGGGCAGAGCCATATATGGCTCTGAGGGGGAGGGATCAGAATGCTTTGCTTGTTGAAATTTTTTCTAAGTGCTGATGTTCTACAGAAACTGCAGACTTCACCTTTAATGTTGACTTAATGTAGGTGATGTCCCCAGAGCCAGTTCGGTTCGGTTCTGGTCCAGTCAAAAACACCTCCCCCACGCTCACGCACCAGGTACGCTTTCTTCCCCCCACGCCACGAGGTCAACAAAGGACAGCAGAAAAAATCAGCAAAAGTAAAAAACTTCCCTGCTAATGTTGTTGAAAACCAGGAGAAACCACAGGAGAACCACAGGAGAACCGCAGATCCAGGTGGGACGTTCAAACGGGGTCCAGTGAGTGGCAGAAGAAACACCGGGTCTTCGTGGGCGGCTCTCCGGCTTTAGGGCTCACCTGGCCGGGCAAGAATGACCGATGGGGTGAGCTCCCGAACCTGGTCCGACAGAATTTTTTTGAACGGTCCCGTCTGGCTCTCTGAGTTACTGAACACCGAATACAGATGGAAGATGGACCAGCTTTGGTCCAATTTGAAAAAAACGGGTCAGTTAGATGATAAAAGACTCAGAGAGACCAGAGGTGCTGCCGCTCCTGACCTCGCCGGAACCGGAAGTGAGTGGCCTTGCCACTCAGGAGCTGTAACCTCTTGGCAATCTAATATGTTTCTCTGGATGGACTTTATAAAAAGAACATGGAATCCAAGACCTCCCCTCCAGACAGTATCCCTATAGAGATACTGAAAACAGTGGCCTCTGTGGTGAACATCCAGGATGCAATAAACAGTGAAGGCCGGGTGGTTGTTGGTGATCTGGGTGGGTGGGGGGTAGACAGTAGGAAGACAGAAAAAACATTTGGGCTCAGGTTAAATTTGTGAGAATTGGAATGTTGGATGAATTGGCATGAGAGGGTAGATTGAGTTTGACTGCAGATGGATTGTTGATCTTTTCTTTAGGGTACAGACAATATACCTGAGGCTAAGTTTTTTGGGAATGTCTGATATTGTCATGGGTGGAAAGCCATACCTTTGGCCGGAGAAGTAAGATGGTGCAGGCGAACAATAACTGTCTGCAAACCTCTTGTTTTGTTCGGTGGTCTGTATTAAGGGCCATCTTAGTCTGTCTCCAAATCTTACAGCAGCAACAGAGATTATGTTACACGGTGGGAACAGCTATCGCTGACTCCTGGCTTGGAAACAGAGGTGGAGAATAGCTCAGAGAAGCTTCAAAAGGTGACAGTCGCTGATGAGGTTAAAGTGTTGTGTGCATATTCAATCCATGTGATGTTTTTGCTCCAGGAGAAGGTGTTATTGTTAATAACACGCCTGACTGCGGCTTCTAGTTCCTGGTTGCATCTTCCCATTTGACTGTTGGACTGCAGATGGTAACCAGAGGTAAGGTTGACTGAAGCCCTAAGGTCATTGAAGGACTTCCAGACTTGGGAGATGAACTGTGGTCCCTGGTTAGAGACAATGTCAACTGGGATTCCATGGATACAAAACATATGAGACAATGAGCTGGGTGGTCTCAAAGGCTGTAGGGAGTTTCTCTAAGGGCACAAAATGAGCAGATTTAAAAAGCAACCAATGACAGTGAGAACAGTGGTATTACATGAGGGCAAGCCACTGACAAAGTCCAGAGCTATGTGAGACCAGGGTCTACTAGGAGTAGAAAGTAGGTGAAGGAGGCTAGAGGGAGATTGATTGCTGGGCTTATTCTTGGCACAGTTTGGACATGCTGCCACATATTCCTTAATATATTCGTAGTAGGCTACCAAAAGTGTCTCTTGATGAAGAAGAGCATGTAATAAAATCCAGGGTGGCATGTTAGTTTAGAGGTGTGAACCCACTTGGTGAGATCCCTTGACTGATGCTGGTGTGAACAGTTTTAATTGAGAACGTGAGCCTGGATCAGGTTCCATCATCTGATCCTCTTGAATCTTTTTAATAATGTCCCATGCAACCAGGGCCGGATCTATAATACGGGCGCACCGGGCGGGTGCCCAGGGGCCCGACAGCTCAAGGGGGCCCTCTGCTGGCCAGGAGGAGTGAGCAGTTCAGCCTGGCAGAATTATTATTTTATTTTTATTTTTTTATTGTCGCTAGACGTAGATAAAACAAGGCTTTGTCCTCAATTTTCCTTATTATCCAACCCAAATAAAATAAAAAGTTGTTTTTCAAAAACAACTCATAAGTGTCTTTTAGTTTGTTGACATGACGTGTATGATTGGGAGCAGACTGCAATGCACACACTCAGTCCGGTTGGTGGCGGTAGTGTGCTTAAAATAAGTTCGCCAACCGCCAATAAACAATAGAAGAAGAAGAAGCTCTGTGACCAATGAGCTGACAGCCCTTTTACACACGTGATTGAAACTACAGAATCCGGCTCATCTCATTGGTCCAGTCTTGGCAGTTTACGGAAGACACGGCAGCTACGAGGCCGCCAGACGACGCATTGTTTCCGAGATAAATCCGTCCGAAGGTCCCCCGGCGCGCGCCGGAGCTCAACTGAGAACCAGGCCGGCCATGCTGGAAGCCCCACAAAGAGGCTCCCTGCCTGGGTACACGATCCAGAACGGCCCCCGGCTCGCGCCGGAGCTCAACTGAGAACCAGGCCGGGCCGGCCATGCTGCTTGGAAGCCCCACGAAGAGGCTCCCTGCCTGGGTACAGGATCCAGAACGGCCCCCGGCGCGCGCCGGAGCTCCGCTCGGCGCTCTGGACCACCAGAACCATGCACCAGGGCAGAAACTTCGTGCTGGACATGGGCACAGGAGAAAGCAGGTAAAGATAATGGATGGACGGACGGATAATAAATGTAACAAAACCAGGAGAACCCTTGAAGAAGAAGTGGAGAAGATCACTGAAAGTCTTCACCTGGTTGGCAGGTAAAAATTCAATAATTTCCAGTGTAGTGGTGAACCATGTTTAATTATTGATAGTTATAAACAAAAGTGTACAACTGACACGTACAAATAAGTACATAATTGTGAATTTAAGAGATTGCTAAAAGTGATTTTTTTTTTGAAGGAATATGAAAAATAACATAAGAATTTATTTGAGTTGTTTAAGATGATGTAATCTTACATTTGGTGATGCAATTAATTTTGTTCTTTGATAAATCATTGTTGTGAGTTTATTTGGGTAAAAAAGGGGCAGAGATTATAAGATTATTCTTCATCTGCTGCCTTTCATTTTATTTTGAATGTATGTTTTTTATTTTTTATTGAGTTGTTGACTTTGTTTTAGTGAAATGAATGAATTTTAATAAATAAAATAAAAATAAATACATTTACTTTACACTATGCAAACATACAACCTTGTCCATCTTTAAAAAAATCACAGTTCATATAGGTAATTAATAAATACATTTCAAAATGTAGTTTACATACTACAATGCTAAATTTATAAATATAAACAATACACGTTTTTCCATTTATTTATCACTACATAACCTAGGCTATGTGTCACTAATGAATTTTTTAACACCTTTTGGCAGGCTAAACATGTATGGATGAGCTGTATGAGGAATGTGTGACTGCAAACAGCCTGAGGTGAGGTGGTCTCACCTCAGGAGAAAGAAAGGTGGCAGTCCCAGGGAACAGCAGAGAAGTGGATGCAGCTGACCTCCCCAACAGAACACCTGAACTCACACCTGGCCTCAAATGCTCCCCATCATTCATGGTTGAGTTCCATGTGATCCAGGTTTGAACTTGAGAAAAACATCATACAGACTGTCTACCTACACTTCAATCAAAGTAAGGGAATTCTTTTTCTTTTTCTGCTGCTTCGAGCTTTCTTAGAGCTCATGGACTTGTTTTTCATGCACGTGGGCATGGACTGCACACCAAGGCACTGGTGTCACTATGGTTGCAACATGTTTCTGATGGATGTGATTTGCTACTGGTTTGCTGCTGATTGATGTCAATGCAGTAGCTGCTGCTCTTTCAGAAGTGTTCATGTTTGACATCATTTGCTGATGAAGGATGGATGGATGGATGGGATTTGCTGCTGAATGATGTCAATACAGTAGTATTATATATACAATACAGTCAATACAGTAGTATATAGTAGTAGTCAATACAATATATATATATATATATATATATATATATATATATATATATATATATATATATATATATATATAGTAAAATGGGTGTTAGGTTAGGGAGGGGGCCCTGTGAGCTTCGGTGCCCAGGGGCCCCTGGGGTTGTTAATCCGGCCCTGCATGCAACCATGCCAACTACACATGTAAGCGGGAGGTTGTTTTCGTCTGTCTTGGAGGACTCAGATGCAGAGCTGGTGAGGAAGGCCGTCTGATTTTACATTACGGGACCCTGGACGATAGGTGATGTCATAGTTAAACTGAGCAAAAAATAGAGACCTATGGGGTTGGCTAGCATGCACAAGGTGGAAGTTTACCATCTTCTTCAGAATGTTGAGAAAGCACAGCCCCAACTCTAGAATCTGAGACATCTACCTCCAAGATTAACTGCTTTTTAGAATTTGGATGGGAGTAAAGGAGAACAGAGGTAGAGTTATTTAAGATTACAAAAAGCTGAATGGGCTTCAGGGGATTAGTGAATCCGTCCCAATTTGCCCACTCTCAAAAATAAATCCCAGAAAAGAAACAGTGGAGACAAGGAACTTGCACTTCTCAGCTTTGATAATTAACTTGTTTTCCAACTGTCTCTGAAGCGTGGCTCTGACATGTCTTTTGTGTTGTTGGGAATCTTTAGAGTAGACTAAGGTGTCATCCATGTAAACAAACACAAAAATGTTCAGCAACTCACAAAGGACATTGTTCACAAGGGTTAATTTCAAGGTACAATGTTCTTTTTTGCCATTCACATCACGTGGCAAATGAGGTGGAATGAAATTGTGTACCCAAGGTCCCAGTTACACCCCAAAACAGCAAAAACATAAAGCATAAAAAGAAACAGTATATAAGGATCAAAAATATATGCTAAACACTAATAATGTAAAATAATATGGTATATTAAACAGCAGCCTGAACATGAGCCTGTGGTGAGCAGATGGTACAGCAGCTTAAAGGAATGAAATCAGCAGTATGGTTAATCAGCAGCCCAAATAAGCCACATATCACCAATTAAAGTGGCATTACAGTGATTTTTCTTTTTTTTCTAACAAGATTTTCCTGGTTAGGGACTTATGAGTCTAATAGCTTCAGGCTTGAAGCTGTTCCTCAGTCTAGTGATTCTACACTTATTGCTCCGCAACCTCCTGCCTGCGGGGAGCGGGGCAAAAAGTGAGTATGCTGAGTGAGTGGGGTCTTTCATGATGCAGGTGGTCCTCTTCCTGCCTCTGGAGGTGTAGATGTTTGTGATGGTGTGACGGTTTCTGGCCAATGGTAAATGTCATATTGCCCAGTTATTCCATAATGGCTTTAGTGTTAAGCCGATGGGTGAGAACTTGTTGAAGGGTCTCGTCATGTTTATCTATTCTTTTATTTTGAGTGGTTATAGACTGCTGTCACCATCTGTCATCATTATAGTCTGGGTATTGACATCTGGCTGGAACATTCTATCATGCTTGTATTGAAAATTGGATACCCAGAATGCAAAGTGAGGCATGAAAGATCGGGTACTCTGGTTTCCAACCTCAGACCAAAAATAAGCATGTTAGGCTAATTGGTAACTCTAAATCGGCCCTAGGTGTGAGTGAGACCATGAATGGTTGTTTGTCTCATTTGTCCCTATGTGTCTCTGTGATGGACTGATGACCTGTCCAGGGTGTACCGCGCCTCTCGCACAGTGACTGCTGGATATGGGCACCAGTTAACCCCATGACCTGAAAAAGAAAAAGTTTGATAATGGATGGATGGATTTTTTTTTCTTCTTTTTGCTCCTTTCTTGTTTGGAATGCAACGTTATCTGAGTGTTTACTACACCATTAAATGAGTGGCATTTTATCTTATATAATCTTTCCTCCCTTTGTCTTTTGGGGGGTATACGGTACCAGTGATTCTCTCTGAAATCTCCAGCGCAGAAAGGCCCACTGAAATAGGCAACAAAACAAATAAGATTTACTTATATTAGGAAAACATGTAATCATATTTCCCAAGCTGTTTTCCTTATATGCTACGTTCTGCTGAAACTGGATTCAAAAACGAAGCGCTGCATGTAGAGGGGTCACAGTGCAACCGGCTGCAGGCCTTCCTCCGTTCTCTCTGCATACAGAGACGTTTGCTCTCACTGATTCATCTCATTTAGTGCATCTGCAAACAACATTACAGGTGGAAACGCTTCAGGAGATGTCTCGCAAACATTAATCCAATTTGCGTCCAAGCCCATTTTAAACGTGTCCCACTGCACTCATGAAATGAGAAGGACACTCATGCAACCAAGTGGGTGCAACACAAACATTTGCAAGGACTTTGGCGGACGCTTGAAGAATATGTCATCACTGTGGTGAATCAATGTTCGCTTTAAGGAAGATGAAACTTGCAGCAAAATAGAGAGATTAACCATAAACTGGTAATGGCATTAGACATACAACAGATTCAATCATAAATTTATGTGGCTTTTGAACCTGGGTTAAAATTTTGACTCAGTA
>JBBPBX010049955.1:0-25162 GCA_038048925.1 Garcialebias charrua | reverse complement strand
GATGTCCACGCGATATTGCAGAGTCGCGTAAGCCAACACAACCCTACAACATCCAGAGCCCTAAGGAACTCCGGGCGAATCTCATCCACCCCCGGAGCCTTGCCACCGCGGAGCTTTTTAACCACCTCGGCGACCTCAGCACCAGAGATCAGAGAACCCGACCCAAAGTCCCCAGGCTCTGCTTCCTCAGTGGAAGACGTGCCAGTAGGATTGAGGAGGTCTTCGAAGTATTCCGCCCACCGACTCACAACATCCCGAGTTGAGGTCAGCAGCACGCCACCTCCACCATAAATGGTGTTGGTCTCGTACCTCTTTCCCCCCCTGAGACGCCGGATGGTGGACCAGAATCGCCTCGAAGCCGTACGGAAGTCATTCTCCATGGCCTCTCCGAACTCCTCCCACGCCCGAGTTTTTGCCTCAGCAACCACCCGAGCCGCATGCCGCTTGGACTGCCGGTACCTATCAGCTGCTTCCGGGGTCCCACAAGCCAAAAAGGCCCAATAGGACTCCTTCTTCAGCCTGACAGCATCCCTCACTGCCGGTGTCCACCACCGGGTTCGAGGGTTGCCACCACGACAGGCACCAACAACCTTGCGGCCACAGCTCCGATAAGCTGCCTCGACAATAGAGGCGCGGAACACGGCCCACTCGGACTCCATGTCCCCCGCCTCCCTCGGAACGTGTTCAAAGCTCTCCCGGAGGTGGGAGTTAAAGCTCCGTCTTACGGGAGACTCTGCCAGACGTTCCCAGCAGACCCTCACAATACGTTTGGGTCTGCCAGGTCTGACCGGCATCCTCCCCCACCATCGGAGCCAACTCACCACCAGGTAGTGGTCAGTTGACAGCTCCGCCCCTCTCCTCACCCGAGTGTCCAAGACATGCGGCCGCAGATCAGATGAGACAACAACAAAGTCGATCATCGAACTGCGACCTAGGGTGTCCTGGTGCCAAGAGCACATATGGACACCCTTATGCTTAAACATGGTGTTCGTTATGGACAATCCATGACGAGCACAGAAGTCCAATAACAGAACACCACTCTGGTTCAGATCAGGGGGGCCGTTCCTCCCAACCACACCCCTCCAGGTCTCACTGTCATTGCCCACGTGAGCGTTGAAGTCCCCCAGTAGAACAAGGGAGTCCCCAGGAGGCGCACTCTCCAATACCCCCTCCAAGGACTCCAAAAAGGGTGGGTAGTCTGAGCTGCCGTTTGGTGCATAGGCACAAACAACAGTCAGAGCCCGTCCCCCCACACGTAGGCGAAGGGAGGCTACCCTCTCGTTCACCGGGGTGAACCCCAACGTACAGGCACCAAGATGGGGGGCAACCAGTATGCCCACTCCTGCTCGGCGCCTCTCACCAGGGGCAACTCCAGAGTGGAAGAGTGTCCAACCCCTCTCAAGGAAACTGGTTCCAGAGCCAGAGCCATGCGTTGAGGTGAGTCCGACTATTTCTAGTCGGAACTCTCAACCTCACACACTAGCTCAGGCTCCTTCCCCACCAGAGAGGTGACATTCCATGTCCCAATGGCCAGCTTCTGTAGCCGAGGATCAGACCGCCAGGGTCCCCGCCCTCGGCCACCACCCATCTCACATTGCACCCGACCCCTTTGGCCCCTCCCACAGGTGGTGAGCCCATGGGAAGGGGGACCCACGTCTCCTCTTCGGGCTGTGCCCGGCCGGGCTCCATGGGTAAAAGCCCGGCCACCAGGCGCTCGCCAGCGTGCCCCACCTCCGGGCCTGGCTCCAGAGTGGGGCCCCGGTGACCCGCGTCCGGGCGAGGGAAAACTTAGTCCATTAATTGCACTCATCATAGGGGTTTTTGGGCTGCACTTTGTCTGGTCCCTCACCTAGGACCTGTCTGCCTTGGGTGACCCTTCTAGGGGCATGAAGCCCCTGACAGCATAGCTCCTAGGATCATTGGGACACTCAAACCCCTCCACCACGGTAAGGTGGCAGCCCAGGGAGGGGTTGTTTTCTTGTGATTTTTAATTAATATGATTTTTTATGATTGTTTACTGTTGGCTGCAAGTATCAAGCTGTGAAATCCTTCATTTTCTACAGCTGATAGCTGTTGGTCATTAACTATGATGAAGTTTAGCAACTTCTCGGTGAACATTTGAGCTCCGTGGCTTCAGCGATGTGTTTTTCTTGTTCAATCCAGGGTGGAGCTTTGATTTTGGTCAGCTGCTCTCCGCCTGTCCTTCCTACGACACGGTCAGACAGCGGGTCGGACTGGACGCAGTTGGCCGCGGTCGGTCTCCATGTTTTGGTTCAGCGAGAGTGGCGTCCCGCTGAAGCCACGGAGCTTGAATGTCCGACATAAAACCAACTTGACCGCAGTTTAATGTGGCGCTATGGCTCTGCAGACATTGCACGTTGCTATCTTGTGGTGTTTAGTGTAAAATACTTCCACACAGCGGACATGTTACGATGAAAAGTTGGCTAGTTGTTAGCTAAAGTGCTACTCACTCAGTCCGCATGCTGTAGCTGGCTGCAAACTGAAAGGGATTTGCTGAATAGTAGTAGTAGGGGTGGGGCCATGCCCCCCCAATGGCAATGCCCCCCAGGGGGCCAGCTCACCCACTGACCCTAATGTGAATGTGAGGCAGGTCTTATTACTCTGGGTTCATGAGACACGACTCCGGATCGGATTGGCCCCACCCCTACTACTACTGTTGCATTGTGGGGAATGTAGTGTTGGTACGTGACCGGAGGGCTTAGTATGTTGTTTTTCTTGCAAAATACAAAAATAATAATAATAAAATAAAATAAATAATTTTAGTACGTTATTATGTGTCAGAGGAGGGCTAAGGAATAGGAAATTTAAAAAAAAAAATAACAAAAAGAATTTTTTGACCAAAAGGGCACTTGGGGGCAAGGAGCAAAAGGGGCAGGTGCTCAAGCCCCCATAGCCCCCCCCCCCCACCCCCCCTCTGCACATCCCTGCATACATGTATAAAATGAATAAAAAGATTTGAATATAACGACCACAGGAGCTGCAGCTGAAGAGTATTTCTGAAATCAATGACCATCTCCTTTGTCTTAGAAACATTAACTTTAAGAAGGAGGTGCTGGTGAAGATTCTCAGTCGTCCAGGACATGATAAAATCAAAAAAGGCGTTCAATACAAGATCAACTGGACTTTATTTGTTGCAGAAAACGTTTCGACTTCTGTCCAGAAGTCTTTGAAGTCGAAACGTTTTCTGCAACAAATAAAGTCCAGTTGATCCTGTATTGAACGCCTTTTTTGATTTAAGAAGGAGGACTCAACCAGTCTGTGAAGTCCCCGACCACAGGACCAGGGTCATCACTGCTGAGAAGGGACGTGTGTTGTAAAGAGCTTTGACGACCTTGATTAAAGGTGATGGATGAGTACAGTCATTTACCATTTACTTACACACAGGTGTCTCTTAAGAACAAGTTATTTTATGAAGAACAGAGAAGTTTGTTAAAACTCATAATATTTCACATAATTTCATTATAATGATTGGAAACAAAAATAACTTTTTTCATGTTTACATCTGTCAATGAAATTAAACAAACTTCAGTAATGATTTTGTTTTTTTCTTTCTGAAAAGCATAAAAGAAAAAGTAAACAGTCAGACTGTAGAGGACTGAGTCCAAGGACAGTCAGTGTGAAACATCAGACATTATTCAAGTCAAAAGTAACTTTAAAGAAAACTGTTTTCTGTTATATAATATTATAATAATATAATCTGTAATGTTACATAAGTAATATTGGATCATTTTGCTCAATAAATAAGCGATAAATAATAATATTTTTGTCTCGTTTGTTTAACTGGGTTCTCTTTATCTAGTTTTAGGACTTGTGTGAAAATCTGATGATGGTTTAGATCGTATTTATGCAGAAGTTCAATCACCACTGTACATTTCCTAGCAATGAGGATCTCATGGTCGATGGTGTCGAAAGCAGATGTGAGGTCCAATAGGACAAGCAGCACAGAGTCACCAGTGTCTGTGGCTAGGAAGATGTCATTAAAAACCTTCAGTAGGGCAGTTTCAGTGCTGTGGAGAGATTTGAAGCCAGATTGGAATAACTCGGGGACAGCGTGATCCTCCAGGAAGCACTTCAACTGGGACTCAACTATTTTCTCAAGAAGTTTAGATACAAATGTGAGTCTGGAGACAGGCCTGAAGTTAGATACTACTGAGGGGTCAAGGTGTGGGTTTTTTCAGGAGAGGTTGAACAACAGCAATATATACACAGACTGGAATAAATAATAGACACCTGCAGTGATTAAGATTAGACACAGGTGAGACAGGGCTGAACACAAGGAGAGAAAACACAGAGCTGAACTGGAAACATGAGGACACAGACAGGACAAAAACCAGAAACCCTACAATTTGCTTTTAAAGCTCCTAATGGCCTTGTGTCAAATATTGTGTTAAATAAAGCTGGTGCATCTTACTGGTTCTGTGAGGTGCGGAGGTGCAAGAGCTGCTGCTGAAAAAACTCTAAACTTGTGCGTGAGTATGATTATAAAGCATTGGTAAGTCAATATTTATTTACATAAAAACGATATAATTAAATGTAAGCTCATTAAAAAAAAGTTCAAAGTACTAAAATTAATAACGAATTTCTTTTTCACTTCAACAAAAAACAAAACTGGACGGGGAGACTTTGAAGAGCCTTGAATTGTTTGTTGACGATTATTTTGAAAGGTTAGTCATGAGCAAACCCGTTGTTACATCCGGCGCTGCTAGCAAGTCAGCTAACGCCCCGTTAGCTAAACGACACCGAGAGGGAAGCTCATATAGCTCGTCAGAAACGTCTGCAGATAATTCGGGGGCACGGCAATACTGGAGTCAATTGACCAGAAGTTGATTAGCTTGGATGCCCGGCTAGCATTAGTAGAGGTGTTACACAAGGAATTCCAAAGTTTGAGGGAATCATTGAAGTTCAGTCAACATCAGGTAACATCTCTCGCTAAAGAAAATAAGGAGTTGAGGGGGACAGTGAAACAAATTACAGATCAGATGATGTAGCTTTCAGGCAATAATATAAAAAATGAAAGAGTGAATTTTAGATATCCAAGCCAGAAGCATGCGGGAGAATCTAGCCTTTTCTGGAATTCCTGAGCGAACGGATGAAGATCCGGAGGCCTCAGTTCGGGCCTTCATTCAGAACCAGCTGAAGTTGCCGGATGACGCGGTTAATGCCATCACTTTTTACCGAGTCCACCGCCTCGGAGGTAAAAGACCTGAGAGCAACAGGGCACGGCCAATAATTGCTAAATTCGAGCAGTACAAGCAAGAAGAACAGGTTAAAAGCCGAGGCAGGGAACTGCGTAACACTAACTTTAGCATGAACGATCAATTTCCTGCAGAAATTCTGAGTAGAAGGCGAGTTCTGTTCCTGATCAGAAAGAAAAATATAAGCGAAGGAAGAAGAGCTACAATTTCGGTGGATAAACTTTACATCAACGGTCAAATATTTAGAGATCCAGAAGCTACTCCTTGGCTTTATTAGCCATATAACCAAGCTAAGAACTATTTCTGTTGCTAATATCAAATAATATTATTAAATATAATATTTATTATTATTACTTAACAGATATATGTATTTTTTCAGCACTGCTCGGTTGATGGGTCACACAGATCGTGGTGGTACACAAGGTGGGATGACACTTGATGTGGCAAGAGGGTTCTTTTGTTGTTGTTTTTTCTTATCTGAATTATGTTTTCATGTATATCTTTTCTCTTTGTTTTCTTGTCTATATTTTTCTATCTTTACAATTAGCAGCGCACAAGCACAAGGGTTCACATACTTCAATTAATTCATTAATGAAAACTTCCCTGATTCATTTTCAAAAACGGCAATTACTCTATTTATAAACCATATATAATTAATCATTAATGGATATGTTTTTGTCTGGATCTATTATCTTCTATATTTGTGATAATGGGTGTGGTTTAGCTATATTATCATTAGCACAGGTATGGGTACCTTAGGGTTTGTCACATGGAACATTAATGGAGCCAGTAGCCAACATAAAAAATATAGAATTTTTAACCATATTAAAAGATTAAAGGCAGATGTTGTATTACTCCAAGAAATTCATAAATTAGCCTCAACTGTGGATGAACTAAAATGTTCCGAGTTTCCTAATGTATTCTCAGCCTGCTATAATTCAAGACAAAGAGGGGTAGCAATTTTAATACATAAAAATGTTAACTTCACAGTATTAGATCAGGTTATAGACCCACACGGTAGATATATAATGTTAAAGTTATCAATATTCAGCCAAAATTATTGTATTGTTAGCATATATGGACCGAATGTAGACAACACTGCTTTTTTTCATGACTTTTTTTCCACTCTATCAAATCACATGGATTCCTCACTGATAATGTGAGGTGATCTCAACTTTGGTTTAGATGACAAAATAGACAGACTGAATGCAGTGGGAACTCAACGCAGTTGGCAATCTATAAATATAGTTAAACAGTATATGAATGATTATGGATTCTGCGATACATGGCACACTTTTTACCCTGATAGCAAAGAATATTCTTTCTTTTCACATGTGCATCACTCATATTCTCATCTTGATTATTTCATAGTAAGCAATTCATTGCTGACCAACATTTCAGACACTAAGATACACACTATTGCTGTCAGCGATCATGCACCAGTTACTCTAAATTTAGATAATAAAAAAGAAACAACAAAAAATATAAATTGGAGATTAAATACATCACTGCTTCAAGAAGAAGAATTCTTGCAATATTTAAAAAAAAGAATGGACATCATATTTAGAGTGTAATGACCTGCCAGGAACATCAGCATGTACACTTTGGGAGGCTGGGAAAACAGTTATGAGAGGTAAAATAATATCCTATTCAAAAAAGAAAAAGAAAATGAAAATAAACGTATTGAGGAACTAGAGAAATCCCATCAAATTATTAGAAGGTTTACAAGGAGAGGAAACATAGCAAAAGCTATGCAAGTTAAAATTAGAACTAAATGAATTTAATGACAAGAAAACAAATTCTTTTTTTTTTTCCCCGTTTATAGATGGTCTCCCTTCTCACCTTACAGCCATCCTCTCACACCAGTAGAATTTATTTTTTATTTTTTATTTTTTTTAACAATAGAGAGAAAGGATGTGCTAAAAGCCAGTGAGTAAAAATGTGTTTTTAGAAGAGTTTTAAAACTGGACAGTGAAGGAGCTTGTCTGACGGGAAGAGGGAGATCGTTCCACAGTTTTGGAGCAGCAACAGAAAAAGCTCTGTCCCCTCTGAGCCTCCGTTTGGACCTCGGCACCTCCAGAAGCAGCTGATCAGCTGATCTGAGGCACCGAGCAGGAGAGTATGGGTGAAGCAGCTCAGAGAGGTAGGATGGAGCAAGACCATTTAAACTTTTAAAAACAAATAAAAGAATCTTAAAATGAACTCTAAAATGAACAGGCAGCCAGTGGAGTGAAGCCAGAGTGGGGGTGATGTGCTCCCTCTTATGAACTCCAGTTAGAAGGCGAGCAGCAGCGTTCTGGACCAACTGGAGACGTCTGAGGGAGGACTGGCTGACTCCAAGGTAAAGAGCGTTACAGTAATCCAGCCGAGAGGTGATGAAGGCATGGATTACTGTTTCCAGCTGCTGCTGTGTAAGGATGGACTTTACCTTAGCCAGCTGTCTGAGGTGATAAAAACTGGTCTTGACCACCGCTCCAATCTGGGAATCTAATTTAAAATCACTGTCCATTTTAAAACCCAAGTTAGAAACTGTTTTCTTTACATGTGGTGCCAGAGGGCCCAGATCAAAAGGGCAAGGTTCACAAGAGCCACTAGGACCAAACACCATCACTTCTGTTTTCATTTTATGCTTATGTTCATTGGGTGTTTGGTGTTTTAGGGGTGTTTGGTGTTTCAGTGTTGGTGTAAATTTTCATACTTTTATACTACTATGAAAAAACTCAGGACAGTGTTACACTTTTACTATTTTATGCTTATGTTTATTAAATGTTTTAGTGTTTAGTGTTTAGATGGTTACTGTTGCACCGAGGGACTGAGAGGAACGCAATTTCGGTCCTGTGTATGTCCTGTACATATTGCAGTTCTGACAATAAAGTTGACTTTGACTTTGACTTTCTTTTCATTAAAATTTAAAAAGTTTAAAGACATCCAAGCTTTGATGTCTTCAAGACACAACAGAAGTGGCCTGATTGAGGAGGCATCTTTCTTTTTTAGTAGCATATAGATCTGACTACCATCGGCGTAACAATTAAAAAAGATCCCATGCTTTCTGAGGATTGATCCCAATGGAAGTAGGTAAAGGGAGAAAAGCAGGGGACCTAAAATGGAGCCCTGTGGAACCCCAAAACACAGAGGAGCAGTGGAGGATTCAGAACCAGCTATGTTCACAGACATGGTTCTGTCTGCCAGATAGGACCTAAACCAGCTCAGTGCAGTACCACAGATACCCACTTGGTGCTGTAAACGTGATATTAAAACGTTATGGTCCACTGTGTCAAAGGCAGCGGTTAGGTCGAGCAAGACAAGAACCACATGTTCACCAGAATCATTGGCCATAAGAATATCATTAAAAACTCTGACTAGAGCTGATTCTGTGCTGTGGCGAGTTTTGAAGCCAGACTGAAAAACCTCCATTATGTTGTGCTCGTCCAGAAAACATTTCACCTGTGAATACACAATTTTTTTTAAATTTTTGAAATAAAAGGAAGCTTGGAGATGGGCCTAAAATTAGCCAAGACAGATTGGTCTAGGCCGGGCTTTTTAAAGAAGGGTCATTTAATATTTCTACCTTTGGAACCCAGAGACGGGTCGAGTGACCTGAAGGATTTTAGCTAACATCCTATAATGAGCTGTTAACAGGTGCTTTTGTTTTGTAAATAAGGCCATTACTGGCGCACCACAGGAGGGGGCACGCTTAACACTAATTTGACTAAGGCTGCGCTTTTTTGCGCAAGTGAACTTGGCTTCTAAATCCCCCGGTCCCTTTCAGTGGGCTATATATGTTGGTCCGTCACTTGACCTCAGGTCATGTGACCTGTGTTGGTCCGTCACTTGACCTCAGGTCATGTGACCTGTGTCGGTCCGTCAGTTGACCTCAGGTCATGTGACCTATGTCGGTCCATCAGTTGACCTCTGGTCATGTGACCTGTGTCGGTCCATCAGTTGACTTCATGTCGTGTGACCTGTGTCGTTTTGTCAGTTGACCTCAGGTCATGTGACCTGTGTTGGTTCAGTCACTTGACCTCAGGTCATGTGACCTGTGTCAGTCCGTCAGTTGACCTTAGGTCATGTGACCTATGTCGGTCCGTCAGTTGACCTCATGTCATGTGACCTGTGTCGGTCCGTCAGTTGACCTCAGGTCATGTGACCTGTGTCGGTCCATCAGTTGACTTCATGTCATGTGACCTATGTCGTTGTGTCAGTTGACTTCATGTCGTGTGACTTGTGTCGTTTTGTCAGGTGACCTCAGGTCATGTGACCTGTGTTGGTCCGTCACTTGACCTCAGGTCATGTGACCTGTGTCGGTCCCTCAGTTGACCTCATGTCATGTGACCTATGTTGGTCTGTCAGTTGACTTCATGTTGTGTGACCTGTGTTGGTCCGTCACTTGACCTCAGGTCATGTGACCTGTGTTGGTCCGTCACTTGACCTCAGGTCATGTGACCTGTGTTTGTCCGTCAGTTCACCTCAGGTCATGTGACCTGTGTCGGTCCGTCAGTTGACCTCATGTCGTGTGACCTGTGTCGGTCCGTCAGTTGACCTCAGGTCATGTGACCTATGTCGGTCCGTCAGTTGACTTCATGTCGTGTGACCTATGTTGTTTTGTCAGTTGACCTCAGGTCATAAGACCTGTGTTGGTCCGTCACTTGACCTCAGGTCATGTGACCTGTGTCGGTACGTCAGTTGACCTCATGCCGTGTGACCTGTGTCGGTACGTCAGTTGACCTCATGCCGTGTGACCTGTGTCGGTCCGTCAGTTGAACTCATGTCGAGTGACCAGTGTCGTTCCATCAGTTGACTTCATGTTGTGTGACCTATGTTGGTCCGTCAGTTGACCTCAGGTCACATGTGACCCGTGTTAGTCCGTCAGTTGACCTCATGTCGTGTGACCGGTGTCGGTCTGTCAGTTGACTTCATGTCGTGTGACCTATGTTTGTCTGTCACTTGACCTTAGGTCATGTGACCTGTGTTGGTCCGTCAGTTGACCTCAGGTCATGTGTCCCGTGTTGGTCCGTCAGTTGACCTCATGTCGTGTGACCAGTGTCGGTCTGTCAGTTGACTTCATGTCGTGTGACCTGTGTTGGTCTGTCACTTGACCTTAGGTCATGGGACCTATGTNTATGTTGGTCCGTCACTTGACCTCAGGTCATGTGACCTATGTTGGTCCGTCACTTGACCTCAGGTCATGTGACCTGTGTCGGTCCGTCAGTTGACCTCAGGTCATGTGACCTATGTCGGTCCATCAGTTGACCTCTGGTCATGTGACCTGTGTCGGTCCGTCAGTTGACTTCATGTCGTGTGACCTGTGTCGTTTTGTCAGTTGACCTCAGGTCATGTGACCTGTGTTGGTTCATCACTTGACCTCAGGTCATGTGACCTGTGTCAGTCCGTCAGTTGACCTTAGGTCATGTGACCTATGTCGGTCCGTCAGTTGACCTCATGTCATGTGACCTGTGTTGGTCCGTCAGTTGACCTCAGGTCATGTGACCTGTGTCGGTCCATCAGTTGACTTCATGTCATGTGACCTATGTCGTTGTGTCAGTTGACTTCATGTCGTGTGACTTGTGTCGTTTTGTCAGGTGACCTCAGGTCATGTGACCTGTGTTGGTCCGTCACTTGACCTCAGGTCATGTGACCTGTGTCGGTCCCTCAGTTGACCTCATGTCATGTGACCTATGTTGGTCCGTCAGTTGACTTCATGTTGTGTGACCTGTGTTGGTCCGTCACTTGACCTCAGGTCATGTGACCTGTGTTGGTCCGTCACTTGACCTCAGGTCATGTGACCTGTGTTTGTCCGTCAGTTCACCTCAGGTCATGTGACCTATGTCGGTCCGTCAGTTGACCTCATGTCGTGTGACCTGTGTTCGGTCCGTCAGTTGACCTCAGGTCATGTGACCTATGTCGGTCCGTCAGTTGACTTCATGTCGTGTGACCTATGTTGTTTTGTCAGTTGACCTCAGGTCATAAGACCTGTGTTGGTCCGTCACTTGACCTCAGGTCATGTGACCTATGTCGGTACGTCAGTTGACCTCATGCCGTGTGACCTGTGTCGGTCCGTCAGTTGACCTCTTGTCGAGTGACCAGTGTCGGTCCATCAGTTGACTTCATGTTGTGTGACCTATGTTGGTCCGTCAGTTGACCTCAGGTCATGTGACCCGTGTTAGTCCGTCAGTTGACCTCATGTCGTGTGACCGGTGTCGGTCTGTCAGTTGACTTCATGTCGTGTGACCTATGTTTGTCTGTCACTTGACCTTAGGTCATGTGACCTGTGTTGGTCCGTCAGTTGACCTCAGGTCATGTGTCCCGTGTTGGTCCGTCAGTTGACCTCATGTCGTGTGACCAGTGTCGGTCTGTCAGTTGACTTCATGTCGTGTGACCTGTGTTGGTCTGTCACTTGACCTTAGGTCATGGGACCTATGTTGGTCTGTCACTTGACCTCAGGTCATGTGACCTGTGTCGGTCCATCAGTTGACCTCATGTCATGTGACCTGTGTCAGTCTGTCAGTTGACCTCATGTCGTGTGACCTGTGCCAGTCCGTCAGTTGACCTTAGGTCATGTGACCTGTGTCGGTCCGTCAGTTGACTTCATGTCGTGTGACCTATGTCATTTTGTCAGTTGACCTCAGGTCATGTGACCTATGTTGGTCCGTCACTTGACCTCAGGTCATGTGACCTGTGTCGGTCCCTCAGTTGACCTCATGTCATGTGACCTATGTTAGTCCGTCAGTTGACTTCCTGTTGTGTGACCTATGTCGTTTTGTCAGTTGACCTCAGGTCATAAGACCTGTGTTGGTCTGTCACTTGACCTCAGGTCATGTGACCTGTGTCGGTACATCAGTTGACCTCATAACTAGGTCCGTCAGTTGACCTCATGTCAAGTGACCAGTGTCGATCCATCAGTTGACTTCATGTCGTGTGACCTATGTCGGTCCGTCAGTTGACCTCAGGTCATGTGACCCATGTTGGTCCGTCAGTTGACCTCATGTCGTGTGACCAGTGTCGGTCTGTCAGTTGACTTCATGTCGTGTGACCTATGTTGGTCTGTCACTTGACCTCAGGTCATGTGACCTGTGTTGGTCCATCACTTGACCTCAGGTCATGTGACCTGTGTCGTTCCGTCAGTTGACCTCATGTCATGTGACCTGTGTCGGTCCGTCAGTTGACCTCATGTCGTGTGACATGTGTCGGTCCGTCAGTTGACCTCAGGTCATGTGACCTCTGTCTGTCCATCAGTTGACTTCATGTCGTGTGACCTATGTCATTTTGTCAGTTGACCTCAGGTCATAAGACCTGTGTTGGTCCGTCAATTGACCTCAGGTCATGTGACCTGAGTCGGTACGTCAGTTGACCTCATGCCGTGTGACTTGTGTCAGTCCATCAGTTGACCTCATGTCGAGTGACCAGTGTCGGTCCATCAGTTGACTTCATGTCGTGTGACCTATGTCGGTCCATCAGTTGACCTCAGGTCATGTGACCCATGTTGGTCCGTCAGTTGACCTCATGTCGTGTGACCAGTGTCGGTCTGTCAGTTGACTTCATGTCGTGTGACCTGTGTTGGTCTGTCACTTGACCTCAGGTCATGTGACCTGTGTTGGTCCGTCACTTGACCTCAGGTCATGTGACCTGTGTCGGTCCGTCAGTTGACCTCATGTCATGTGACCTGTGTCGGTCCGTCAGTTGACCTCATGTCGTGTGACCTATGTCGGTCCATCAGTTGACCTCATGTCGAGTGACCAGTGTCGGTCCATCAGTTGACTTCATGTCATGTGACTTATGTCGGTCCGTCAGTTGACCTCAGGTCATGTGACCCGTGTTGGTCCGTCAGTTGAGCTCATGTCGTGTGACCAGTGTCGGTCTGTCAGTTGACTTCATGTTGTGTGACCTTTGTTGTTCTGTCACTTGACCTCAGGTCATGTGACCTGTGTTGGTCCATCAGTTGACCTCATGTCATGTGATCTGTGTCGGTCCGTCAGTTGACCTCATGTCGTGTGACCTATGTCTGTCCATCAGTTGACCTCAGGTCATGTGACCTATGTCGGTCCGTCTGTTGACCTCCGCTCATGTGACCTGTGTTGGTCCGTCAGTTGACCTTATGTCGTGTGACCTATGTCGGTCCGTCAGTTGACTTCATGTCGTGTGACCTATGTCCGTCCATCAGTTGACCTCAGACCTCAAAAGACAGTTGCTCTAAAACTAACTAACTAAAACACAAAACTTAATCAAAGAAAGGTAGAAATGTCTACACAGGTGCTGTACACAGGCTTGCGCCTGCCGCACTCTGCGTTCAAGAAAGGTAGAAAAGTTCAAAGAAAGGTAGAAATGTCCGCGTCCGCTTGTACAGGTGCTGTACACAGGCTTACGCCTGTCGCACTCTGCAGTCGAGAAAGGTAGAAATGTCCAACAAGGCTCGGTGAAAAAAACAGCAGAAAGTAATAAAAAAGGTTTCAAAAAGCAAAAAGTACGAGGAGCAGCGGCAGCCAAGGTGTGCCCGCGTCCACTTCCTCCACAGGTGCTCAGTCACTGACAGGTGCTCAGTCACTGACAGGTGCTCAGTCACTGACAGGTGCTCAGTCACTGACAGGTGCCACCCCTCAGGCAGGAGTCGGTCGGGCGGTCGGCCGGGATGCCGCCCCTCAGGCAGGGGCTGGTCGGGCGGTCGGCCGGGATGCCGTCCCTCAGGCAGGAGTCGGTCGGGCGGTCGGCCGGTAAGGCGGGCAACAGGAAGGTGGTCCACCATCAGGAGCCCTCGTCGGTGACGAGGCCACAGGAAAGTCGAAGACGGGGGTGGAACCCACTAGGGTCGACCTAGAACAGGAGCCCCGACATGCGGTGCTGTAACGCCCAGCCACAAGACGTCGAAAGGCGTCGAGACGGGAGGCGAGGCGTCGCGGGAACCATTGAGTGCGGAGAGGTCGTGGGAACCCTCGATCGTTGAGACGCCGGCAGGCGTAGAGACATCGGGCGTTGATGCGTCCCGAGAGACCACTGGCACGGGAACATCGCCGGGGACGTCAGGCGAAGAGACGCCGTCGGGGACGTCCGGCGAAGAGACGGAGACGAGAGTCGAGGAGTCATCGAGTGTTAAGATCTCGAGCCGTGAGATGACGTCGTCGAGCAACGAGGCGTCTGCGGCGTGGGGACCCTCTGGAGACGTCGAGGGACCCTGTGGAGACGTCGAGAGACCCTCTGGAGACGAGACCTCTTGGGAGGTGACCACCAAGCCTCCCTCGGCATAGGTAATTGACGGGGATCCCCCCTGGGACCCCTCGGCACAGGAAACTGGAGGGGGTCCCTCCTGGGACCCCTCGGCACAGGAAACTGGAGGGGGTCCCTCCTGGGACCCCTCGGCACAAGGAACTGGAGGGGGTCCCTCCTGGGACCCCTCGGCACAAGGAACTGGAGGGGGTCCCTCCTGGGACCCCTCGGCACAAGGAACTGGAGGGGGTCCCTCCTGGGACCCCTCGGCACAAGGAACTGGAGGGGGTCCCTCCTGGGACCCCTCGGCACAGGACACTGGAGGGGGTCCCTCCTGGGACCCCTCGGCACAGGACACTGGAGGGGGTCCCTCCTGGGACCCCTCGGGACCCTCCGGAGACGTAGAGGCGTTTCAGGCTTCGGGACCCTCCGGAGACGTAGAGGCGTCGCAGGCGTCGGGACCCTCCGGAGACGTAGAGGCGTCATAGGCGTCGGGACCCTCCGGAGACGTAGAGGCGTCGCAGGCATCGGGACCCTCAGGAGACGTAGAGGTGTCGCAGGCGTCGGGACCCTCAGGAGACGTAGAGGTGTCGCAGGCGTCGGGTAACGCCCTCAGGAGCCGGAGGCAGGGCAGCGCCCTCTGGAGCCGGAGGCAGGGCAGCGCCCTCTGGAGCCGGAGGTAGGGCAGCGCCCTCTGGAGCTGGAGGCAGGATAGCGCCCTCTGGAGCCGGAGGCAGGGCAGCGTCCTCTGGAGCCGGAGGCAGGGCAGCGCCCTCTGGAGCCGGAGGTGGGGCAACGCCCTCTGGCTGCGAGACCACTGGCCAGCAGGGAGCATGGGAGGCGTCCTCCTGGACCCTCCTGAGACTGGAACCGTGGGAGGAGTCCTCCTGGACCCTCCTGAGACAGGAACCGTGGGAGGAGTTCTCCTGGACCCTCCCGAGAAAGGAACCGTGGGAGGAGTCCTCCTGGACCCTCCTGAGGCATGCTGGAGCTGCAGGCGTTGAATCAGCTGACAAACCGGGCGAGGAGACTGCAGCAGCCGAAGAGCCGGGCGTCGAGTCTGTAGCAGCCGAAGAGCCGGGCGACGAGTCTGCAGCAGCCGAAACATCAGGAGCCAAAGAATCAGGAGCCGAAGTATCAGGACCAAGAGCTGACGAGCCGGACGAGAAGACTACAGCAGCCGAAGTGTCTGCAGGTGAGGAAACCACCGTCGAATCTTGTGAAGAGAGATCAGGAGCAGGAACAAGAGCTGAAGAGTCTGTAGCCTCCGAGCCATGCGAGGTGTCAGCAGCTGAAGAATTGGTTAGCCCACTTTGCCTTCGATCTTTGCCACGGCGGCGACGGCGCAGTCCAGAACCACCCGACCGGGAACCCCTCCTGGACTCAGGACCCTCCAAGGTACAGGTGAAGTGAGGGGCATCTACCCGGAACCCCTCAGAGTAGGACTCTATAGGAACTGGAAGGTCTGCTGCTTCAGGGCTTGCTGCTGCTGAAGGGTCAGGGCTGACTGCTGCTGCTGAAAGGTCAGGGCTGACTGCTGCTGCTGAAGGGTCAGGAAGCAGAAAACTGGTGGTTGTTGCAGGCTGCTGCCTGACTGTGTTAACAGTAGTTTTCATAACAGGGACCGGTTCAGAACATAGGCTGGGGACAACTGGGGTTGATGAAAGAACTGGCTCAGAGGTGGATAATTTTAGAGTCCTTATTCCAAGTAAAAATTGTTCATATTCAGGGAGCTGGGTCATACCGGGTTGAGATAATATGAACTTCTCAGCGAGGGAAAGCACAAAATCAAAACAGTCCGGGTTATTTTTAGCTGAGGTGATTAAACTTTGTAAAGTCCGGTTTATTTGTATGATTTCTTTGGACTGAAGCTGGTGTGTGTTTGATTTAGACAAAGGAGCGTCTCTGGGTGGGGGCGTAGTGTCAAGTGTATTCATCACCCCTGACGGCTCTCCTAGGGTGACCTCTGCTGGAGAGACTGAATAGTGTTCAGTTGACTGACCTGTGTGCTGGCCCCCCCTCATCAGGTCACTTGATGAACGGGGAGATGAGCGAGCGGCATGAAGACCCGCCCCCGTGGAGTCGCTGCGACCAGGTTCACCGAACCGAGCAGGAAACGCTGCGAGCGACGGTGGGGCGTCTGTGTCCACCCTCACCGGGAACCTAGGAGGTGAGGCCATGGAACGCGCCCCCACCGGAGCGCTGGAGTCGTGCCCAAAATGCTCGGACTCGCTGGACCGAGCCCGATCAGCAGACAAAGATGGAGGCGCCGGTGAACACTTCCGGGTCATCTTTCTACCGCTTCTACGGCGGCGCTGAGACTGGGGGAAAAGAGGAAAACACAGGTCGTCGTCATTGTCCTCCCCTGAGGTCCAGCCGGAGACAACGAGTGGACCTGGAGGGAGAGCCGAACTGGAGCAGGACGTCAGGTGGTCCTCGTGGAGCCAAAATCCACCACACCGGAAAACGACCTCGTCCCGCTGCGTGGAGTCGAGCAAACAGGTAGGCGACCCGTTCCGTCCGCTGGGCTTTTTGTATGGTCGGTGCATAATGTCACGGTTTTACTCAGGGAGCATGAAAACCCAGTGGTGCAGATGGAAACGCAGGAGGCAGGCGGTTGTAAAAGTAAATACTTTTAATAACACAAATAAACAAGTCTGTCGTGGCAGCAATACTCACAGGAGTTGTGGCGAGAGACATGAGGGTTTACCAGATTACACCAGACTATGCACCGACAATGAAATGAGACACAGACAGGGCTTATATACACACAACTATGACGAGACATGATCACAGACACCTGGGGACAATCAATGGAGACACTCAACTAGGGACACAGAGCAGGACCGGAAAACTAACCTATAACATGAAAGTAACTAGGGACAGAAACATGAAAGTAACTAGGGACAGAACTGGAGATAAAACTAAGAGTGAATAAACATGAGACTAAACTGGAAACTATTAAACTGACTGACTAAGGACTGGACTGAACTGGGAGGGAAACTAATAAACTAACTGAAACTAACTGACTAAGAACTGGACTGAACTGGAAGGGAAACTAATGAACTAACTGACTAACAGAGGGGGACGAAGGGAGCCAATCCTGACAAGTTAGTGCACCCAAATTTTCAACCGCGTCATATTTAACATGATAGTTTTACAAGTTCTCTCTTTATTTTTTATTTTTTTCTGGCTTATATTCCACAATCTTAAAATATGATTCATCATGCCAATAGAAATATGTCTTCATGTGTTTCAGGAAAAACAGGACCTCAAAGCCCCCAGGAAGAAGCTCTCCCTCTCCTGTCCAATTCTGATTGTGTGTTTGTCCAACTGCCTGCTCGCGGTGGGAGATGTGCCCATCACATTTCCAAAGGACAAGGTTGATGAGGGGGCTTTATACCTGATGGCATACTATTATGCCCTGCATCTTACATACCCAAAGTGTGTGGCCACTCTGCTGTCAGTCATACAGACAGAGGTCCTTTTGGACCAAATCCATGAGAGAGATCTCACATAATCTTGCAAAAAGAGCATGGCCGAATGGAAAACTTTTATTGGCCAGTAGTACATGGCCATATGTAGTAAGCTAGTTATTTTACTGGCCTAACAGTTTATGTTCAGAATTTTGGTTGTTTACCCATTTTAAATGTTGCTGAAATAGCATTATGAGTGCATGAAAAATATTGGACAACATGCCTGTGGACTCTACATCATTTTATGTTGCAACAATGCAGTTCTTTGAACATTTTGAAAGTTTAAATTTGAACATTTTATGTTTATACATTTTAAGTTGTAACTGTGAAACAC
Organism: Garcialebias charrua; assembly: GCA_038048925.1. NCBI lineage: Eukaryota > Metazoa > Chordata > Actinopteri > Cyprinodontiformes > Rivulidae > Garcialebias > Garcialebias charrua. The sequence continues at coordinate 6,941 of JBBPBX010049955.1, read as the reverse complement.
AATGGCTCCCTCATTTTTCATAGTACTCCACTACAATACTACGCTCCTCATTTTTCGTAGTAGTTTTTTAAAATTTATTTATTTATTTAGTTGAGGATGTTTTATTTTATACTTTTAAAAATATATATTCAAAAGTGAACTACAGTTGTTATTGGGAGTAGTAGTTGTTGCATTGCTTCTGAAACCATTGTGATAAAATAAATGTGTTGAAGTTAAAGAATACCTTTCAATTTTTGACATTACAGAAAATGTTTGAATGTTTTGACAAGACACGTTTGTTGGTTAAATTTGATAACGGGTTGGAGAAAATCGAACACTGCAAAAACGTAAAATCTTACCAAGTCTAATTTTCTAATTTCTAGTCAAAACCTCTTATCACACTTAATATAATTCAAAAACATATTTCTAAGTAAGACATTACAACTTGTTTTGAGACAATGCATCTTGAAAATCTTGATAAGACAAAAAGTCTTGAAAATATCTTGTTTTGAGTCGTTTCTTATTTGAAACAAGCTTTTTTGACATTTCATAAGCATTTGCAGTTGTCATGAGGTTTGTAAAACGTGAAAAATCTTGTTTCAAGATAACAAACTAACTCGAATTAAGACAAATCTGCTTCTTTGATCAGCATGCCCACTCAAAACATTCTATTTTTTATACAGGTTCTGTTTAACTTTGAACAGACTCCATTGTCCTATTACAATTTCTTTAAACCAATAGTTCATTAACAATTTCTACATTGTATTTTTTTTCCAAGGCTTATACTACATAAACATACCTACTGTGCAGTTTATATTAAATAGACAAATAATGCAGGTTCGTTTCACACATTTATTTTAACATATGTCCAAATACATGACGGCCTAAAAATTCCAGTGCCGTGAACAAACTATCTTTTTTTGCATAAAATGCAGAAATACTAACACAACAAACCTTTGTTTGTTCCAAATACCAAGACTCACTGATTTAAGAATGATATTTGATAATATCTGTGAGGTCATACTTCACTGGAATGTACTTACTATCACTGAAATTCACATAAAAGTATGGTGTGTAATCAATAAGCTTATTGGTATCCACAAAGATATTGGCTTGAGCTAGGTAGGAATTTCTACCTCATAAGCTAAATAATGATTATTCCAACCAACTGTAGAGAGAGGCTGGCACTCAAAACAATACAATGATGCATTTGCAATGTATATGTTTTTCACAAGAGCAAATTCTGGAGTACCCCTGATAACATTAGAAATAACCAAAGATTGTCCACAAGTATGCTTATTTCCACAAAGATTAATCCACTTTACTGTAACTATATGATTAATTTCCTCAATTCCTAAGAACTCTTTAATCTTTCCTTTTACATATTGAACATTTTTAACCTCAGAAACTGGACCCATGTCACATTCACTGGAAAACATTGGATGCTTCTTATGCACATTTTGACTACATTCATAAAGTTGGTTGTGCTTCAAAAGAGATTTACAAATATTTTTAAAGCTACTTTTCAAAGCCCACTACTTAAAAAAGCAATGATTTGACTCAAAGCGCATACATATATGCCTCACTGTGGGACCAAGAGCTTTAATCTGAGAGGAAAGATGCAGCAGGTAATGCTGTTTAGGTATAATGTGACCTAAAAGTTGTCTCAAAGACAATGCCACAAATACGTAGCAAATAAAACAGCGCCAAATCATGTTGGATCTGAGATTTTCGTTGGTCAAAGGATCAGAAAAGATGCTGGCGTACTACTGTGTTGATTGTCGCAAAAAGCCATTACTATGGTGACACCCGCCCACCGGCAAAATTACCGTAAATGAGAATGGCGTAATCTCAGTTTTCTACTCTGCATTGCGACAAAGTTTATTGATTTGAATCAAAAGAATAAGTGGTTAGGACAGATTAGACATATTTTTTTTAAAGTTGGGACAAAAAGAAAATTTTGTTTAAAAAATATGACTGTGTTGAGTGTCGTAAAAAGCTGCAAAGTTACCGTAAACAGGGATTTCTGGGCATGGGCGGGCTCTCTGCTGTGCCGCAGTACGCATGTGCAGTCTGACTTTTAGTAAAGCCTTTTGCGACTTGACCAGGTAAGCTCTTACCTTTTCCCAAGTACGATGAAATTATTTGTAAAGAGTTTCTGTCTTTGTAATGCGCATTACACATCTTATCGATGTTTAATCGTGTTTTTATACCTCAACATTACAGCTGACGCAAAAATAAAAGAAGAAGCGGGGCGAGCTAGCTAGGAATTAGCTAACACTGTCGACGTTTAGAGGTAACGTATTTATACAAAGTTGTTTATAATGTAGACTGAGACGTGGGAAAAAAGTTGTTGTAATGATCATACCAATATGAAATAAAAGTTTTTACGTCTTTAGTGACGTGTGTGTGAGAGCAAGCGGTAGAGATTTAAATGCTACTATAGGGAAGTGCTATGTTGCTAATGCTAACAGCACATGTTGTTAATGCTAAATGCACATCTTGCTAATGCTAACTGCACTCCACCGGCTCCAAAAGAATAAAACTAAATTCCGCAAAACTTTGCCAATAAATTAATAAAATATATTGCAATAATACAATGGAGAGAACCCTATTCTTTTATGATTTGCTGTTGCTGTGAACATCTCAGTTAATACCAACAATACCACACTATATTTGTATTAAAACTGAATAACAATACAATTTTAAAATCAATAATACATATACAGTAATTGTTATTGCTGGTTTGTCTCTAAATTCATGTCTCCCATCCATTCGTACAGCTACTTTGAGACAGCAACAAAAATGTGTTCAGTTGTTAACTGCAAATGTTAATCTAAATTTGATTGAACTATCAAATTTCAGATATCAAAGAAACGTCTAAATTTTCAAAATGTATAAACTAAACTATTTTACTGGTTTAAAACAATATTAATGTTAAAAAAATGCTGTGTTGTGGCCAGTGCAATTAAGAAAAAGCTAGTACTGTGTGCAATGTGTGCTGAATGCATAGTTTAATGGCATTAAGATTTCTTTATTGTATCTGGTTTCTTAGCAATTTTACTTTTAACAGTCTCAGACGTCCTCTAAAGGCCCTTTGCTACCGCTTCTTCTCAAACTATGTAGCTTAACAACTGAAAAACCAAGTTTATGTTTTGTATTTTCTTCCTAATCTGGATGTGTCACGTTTCATCTTTGTTTTCAAACACATTCTCAGCTGCAAACATCAGTGAGGCAATGATGGGCAACCTGTCTCGTGAAGACTTGCGGGACCTTTTCCCAGGACCACATAACTTTTTAAGAAGAAAAGCGATCTGAATTGCTTGTCATGGTGCATCGGAGGAGGTCAGTTTCTCTGTGACATAGCCTTAAAAAACAACCTATTTCAGTTGGCTATGGCACTTTTAGTTGATGTACTATATTGCCAAAACTATGCACTGCAATTTTTTTTGTATATCAGTAACAAGTCAGTTACAGTGCTTTTACGTGAACAAAACAGAAGGAAAAAAAGTATCTAAAATTTGATAAGACAAACCTGACTGAACTGCACACAGTCCCAACTTCAACTTTCAAAATAGTGGACCCTATATATTAACAACAAGATTGTCAATAAAGTTAATGTACACAGACTTCTGACAATATACTTCTAATACTTCTGACAATATAGTGTAGCAGTATCAGAACACAATGTTTTGAGTTGTTTTGTTTTGCATTGTTTTTGTTTGTTTGTTTCTGTACATGATTCTGGTAAAGAAGATTCAACTTTAGTGATCTGTTCCTCCAATAACGGGTCAAAATCATAGAAGCATATCCTTGTTTCAAGGACATTGGACATGTAAGTCAATACAGTACTTTGCATTCTTAAATGCTTGATATAACCTGCAATGTTTGGACTTCCTTCTCCTAGATAAATATTCAAATATCTGAATTGGTGTATTGAACATTGAATAGGTCATGGATGAGCTTCAACGCATTCTGAACAAAGATAACCCATGCTATATAGCTGAACTAAAGGGACGATGGAAATACTTCTGCCAGAATGTGCTGTTTTTTGGTGTATCGAAAAAAATGCTGCAACTACCAATGAAAGTGGACAAAGGTAAGCAATTATATTTTGGTATTATCTGTGATCAGGGTTTAATTGTGTCCATGAGTTTTGGACTTTTAGCTATTTTTTTATTTATATTATTTTTGCTTTATGATGACTAAGGGTGTAAACAGTTCTTACAAGGTTAAAATGAGTATAGAAAGCAGTCACTTCTTAAATGTTTTTGTATAAATTGTTTTACAACTTTGATCAGATTTGACCTTGTGTGAATTGTAAAGCTGTTTTTTTTTACCCAATTGTACCCAATCTTTTCCTGTACAGCGGAAAAGGCTCTAGAAATCCTTCATGTTCTGCCATCGCTGTTTCCGTCTGTGTCTGCTCCTCCAAAACGCAAGGCAAGTGAGGCTCTGGTGCATGTCCTTGAGGTGAGCTGTGTGAAATGTTCCTGGATAATTTTGAATTAAGTATTTGAAAACCTATAAGGAGCCTCTGAATTCCTATATTTTTCCTTTTTATCTCTTCAGACACCGAAAACGGTTGTTTTTATAAATACTGTATAGTTTTCACTAGGTAAATGTGTTATGCACCCTGGGGGTTTTAGAAGTTCAAACATCCTTGCTTTTATTTATCTTGGCTGCAAACTGCTGAAACCTGCTCGTTCAATAAAGAACTCACCTTTTTTTATTACTCAGCCTGCTTCACTCAAACTTGATTAGGCAGAGCTGCTGTTCACCTGCAGGTCCTGCCTATAAAGCTGACATGCTGTGTTTGGTGCAGGGTGGAGACTCGTTGTACCAAGACAGGCTTGTTGAACGAGTGGTGGCTTATTGAAGTCTTCTGGATGGTGTGAAATTCAGCTGAGGTTCACTGGAACTGCTGAGGTGACACTGTCAGGTAACCAAACAATTCTGAGAGATCTCCACCCTCTCAGGTTGTTGTTGTTTTGCTCCTGTTGGAGTTGTTAGGCCTTTAAGGCCTGGCTCTGGTTGAATGACTAGATGCTAAAAGTGAAAGCTGTGAGTATTTAAGCTCTTTGAGAGTTTGTGTGACTCTAGCTTAAATAGAGTGTGGTTTTGGACCACTGTACTCTGGTTGACTCTTCTTTTTTTGTCAGATGCTGAAGGGAAGCGTCCGAGCAGCTGCCCAGGAGGGGGACAGCTAATGTGAAACAGAGTGAGAGTCTGTTTCCATATTTTTTTCTCTATTTGATACTTTTGACTGTGTGGGTGTAGGTAGTTCAGTTATCACTTTTCTGTTTATTTAGAGGTATTTTTGGCTAGGTAGATCGTCGCCTGGGAAGACACGACGGTCCTATAGGATTGGGTCGGTCCAGGTGGCGTTTTGTTCTTTTCCGCACCCACTTGTCCTACAATCCTTTGAACTTTCTCTTTTTAATTTATTTTTGTTTCTTTAAGGACGCTGAGCAGGAGAAGGCGCTCCAGACGGGTGGGAGAAGCCTGAGAGGACCCTGACCGCCTGGAGGCTCTTAGTTTTATTTAATAAACTATCATTTAAACCTTTTCTTGTGTCCAATGTCCTTTAAATATGTTTTGGCCCTCATGTGGTCGTAACATATTCATTGGATGGCTCGTCCAGGATATGAAATTAATTAACTAATTGAGCTAGGTTAGTGGTTGTCTGTTTTTGAAACACCGACTGTTCAGGCTGTTTAAGCCTTGGAGCTTAACACATTTGGGGGCTTGTCTTATGAGCTAATTTGTCTTTAGTGTTTTAAACGCTGCTAATCAGTGCGTTTTTGCGGGTTTGAGCACCTGTTATGCTCTGTGGTACTTTAGTAGTCTACTACTTAAAGATGTTGGCTCTGTTTTGCATTACTTACTAAAAACCGCGACTGTTATCCTAAAATATTTGGGCTGTATTTTGTGCTAGTCACATTCTAGTGGTTTATCCACTTAATTTTTGGATCAGCTGTGCTGATTGAGTTGAACGTTGTCAGGTGCGCAGCTGACGTACCTGATGGTGTTTGGTTGGTTGGACAGTTCTGTTGTTCAACATTTTTGGAGGGCTTGTCAAAAGTGTGAACTTTAAAACTTTTGTCACCTCAAGTTTGAATGAATTGACTTCAGCAGTTGGAAGCTGGCTGAAGCTTCTCATTGGTGCTGATTGTGAGTACTATCAGCTGTGTGTGTGTGCTACTGTTGCTTGTGAAACATTCAAGGGCAGTAGGGCATTTGTTTGCTGGTTCACTGTGAGCTATGTGCTGAACACTTGGTGGTGAGCTGTTTAAAAACAAAGAAACTGTTTACTGTTTTTGCTTAACAACATGACTTTCAATTTAAAAAGATTTCTTGAACATCCCACAGTGCAGGTCTTTACAGACTGCACAAGAGACAAAAGCTAAGTGTAGCAAACCATTTTAAGATTGACATCAGAAAATATGCTGATGATGAATGGTTGGGGTGTGAACTGTTTTATGAATTAAGTCAGCTTGGGATATTTCCAGAGATAAATGAGCAACTACGTTTGAAAGAAAAGGAGGAAGAAAGAAAACGTTTGATTGCCATGGAGAGAAAGAAGCTTGAAGAGGAGCGAGCTGCTCTTGAGCAAGAGAGAGCTGCTTTAGTAGAAAAACAAGAGCGTGAACTATTGTTTTTTAAAAAGCAGGTACAAGAGAGATAGCTCGCACACCAAACGTTTCTAAATAAACAAGAACGTCAAGTTGCTTTGGATGAAAAAAAGCGTATTCGGGAACAAGAAATACGGAAGTTGCAGAGGGAGCTAACAGATTTGAGACTCAAAGCTGAACTGAAGAAGTGGCGTTCGTGTCCCACCGTGTGTCATCCAAAGGTGACACCAGAGCCTTGCACTCAAGAAGGTGATCCGCTCACACTTCTACAGGAGGTGGCGCCTCAGGAACATCAACCAGAGGAAGAGAATGAAGATGTTGATTTAA
>JBBPBX010049954.1:8099-18330 GCA_038048925.1 Garcialebias charrua | reverse complement strand
TATATATATTATTTTTTTTTTTTTTATGGAGATGTGTGTCGTAACCCCGAAACGTCGTAACTCGAGGCCGTCGTAAGTCGAGGACTACCTGTACTGTCTTCCGCTCCACCATTTATCAACAAGGGAAAAATACATACTTCTGTAAATGCTCCAAAGTTTTCTTTTGATTTGCTGTGTCTTGAGAGACGTTACAAACCCTGCAGCTCGCCCACTCGGTGACACGGTGAATCTGAAACGTTTGCACTGAAACCAACCGTAGCTCTAAATGGACAGGTGGGACACCGGGACAAACATCCAGCTGGTCTGCGTTGTGCAGCCGAATACCGGTGAGCTCATACTGCAGCAGCAAAAGCAAAGAACAGGAAAGAATGCGTGAGGAAGTGGGAAGAGAGTGAGGAGGACAGGTGTGAGGAAGGCGAAGCGAGTGATGGAGGAAACTCACGATGGAGAGAGAAAAGGAAGATGATATGAAGAAAAGCTGAGAGGAATGGACACAAGATGGACACAAAAGAATAAAAAGACTGAAAATGGAAACATGGAGATTAAAGTGAAAGAAGGGGGAGGTAAAAGGAGGAGGAAGGAGACACAAAGAGAGACCACACGGTCACGGAGTCAATCTGAGCTGCTCCCGCTTCCTTCGTTTGATCCCTCCATGCCCGTCTCCACAGTGATTAACGGGTTGTCACGGGAACAGCCGAGAGGGGGAATAATGAGGAGAGGGGGGCCTCATCCGGACCGAGCGGAGCTGAGGGGGAGAGGGGGGAGAGAGGGGAAGACCCCAAACCACAGCAGCACATAATTAAAATGGCTCCTTACACACACGTTCCAACGAATCCAATAACGAAGAGCCTCCCCTGGTCTCCACAGACACACAGTTCACCACTTCTTCAAACTTTTCATTCCGGTGAGCCGTCATCAAAGTGCCAATATATATCAGCAGCGCACGTTTGTTTGCACGAGTGTGTGAGCAACTATATGTCTGTCTCACCTGCAGGCCAGGAGCTGAAGCTGCCGCCGCGGATGCTGAAAATTAACTTTCCCGGTTGCAAACAAAGATCATTCATTAAAATTAAGCATTTGATTTGCCCCAAAATTTAATTGCTGTTTCAATTAAAGTGAAACATCATTTAACCCTGAAAATCCTCCCGATAAAGCTGAAACACTTACACACTTACCGTATTTTCCGGACTATAGGTCGCACCGGAATATAGGTCGCAGTGTCCAATTATTGCCAAAAATTTGGAAAAATCCATAAATAGGTTGCACCGGTGTATAGGTCGCACCTACGTCACCGCCGATGTAACGCGTCATCCACCACTCACAAGCCGCGTGACCGCTGAGTCAACCCAGCAATATGGACCGAGTGTTTAGCTCTGCCGCTAATGTCTGCCAGAAGCTAACAGAAGTTAACACGAGAAGAGTCCGTCTCTGAAAACACGAATAAAAAAATCAAATCTCATCTCAAATGTTTTCTCCAGGACATAGTTAAGTACATTGGAGCCTTATAATTACTCTGTAAGCAGAAATAAATATACACTGAGTGGTTTTGAAGCTATTTATAATGTAAACAGAAGTACTGTACACAGATATAAAACGAAGAAATGGTTCATAAATTTCCTGGTACAGGTGTATTTGCTAACATTTTGAGTGATCAGTTCTTAGATCTACTAAACTTCCACCTGCTAAGCCCAGAATAATTCAAAAAAGGGATTTGAAACGTTTCTGTGAACAGTCATTCCTTTGGGATCCATCCCACTTTGATTGGCAACGTATTCTACTAATCAACGACGTGAACACCGCTTGGAACTATTTTCATGATAGTTTCATTTACTTTGTAAACAAACACGCTCCTTTCTGGCAGTTCAGGATAAAGGGCCGTGACAGCCCCTGGTTTACTCCTGAACTAGCTGACCTCCTGCATAAGAGAGATCATCTCTGGGCCGCAGCAAGAAAATCAGACTCAGACTCTGATTGGTTGAAATTTCGGCAGCTGAGGAATAAATGCACAACTGCCATCAAAGCTGCAAAACGTAATTACTTCTTATCTCAGACCTCCAAAAATCTAAACGACCCTAAAAAAATTCTGGAAAACCATCAAATCTCTCTCAGGCACCCCCCAATCATCTGACCTCCCATCACAACTTCTTGTTGATTCTGTTCCTGTGTCAAATAAGCACGAGATCCTGAACTGTTTCAACAAACATTTTGTTGCTTCTAGTTCATTATTTGACACAGTTACAAATGGAAAATCAGCCACTTCATCTAATAATCAAACTTCTACAAATCAAATCCCTCCTACAAGTCAATCCTCAGTTAATCACACCTTCTCTTTTTCTCCGTTCTCAGTCAGTGAGGTAAATAAACTGTTAAAAGATCTTGATCCTAAAAAATCTGCAGGTCCAGATGAACTTCCACCTTATTTCTTAAGGCTGGCTGCTCATATCATCACAGTCCCTGTGACCCACATCTTTAATCTGTCCATAAGCCAAAACACCATTCCGGATGCTTGGAAAACAGCCTTTGTTCTTCCTTTGCTGAAGGGAGGTGATCCCACCTCACTGAACAATTATCGACCGATCTCTAAACTCTGCATTTTAGCCAAGGTTCTAGAAAAACTAATAAACTCTCAAATCAAAAATTATCTGGACTCATTTAACATCTTACCTCTCCATCAATCTGGTTTCAGGAAAAAACAGCACAACAACTGCTTCTCTGAAGGTTCTTAAAGGGGACCACATATTCAAAATTCACCTTTTTATGGTTTTTTTACTCAACTTTGGGTATGTACTTCATAAAAAAACTGTGCTAGGGCCAAAAAAATGCACCCAGTGGTTTATTTACTCTAAGTATATTTATTTATCTTTGATAGAAACACTTCGTTTCCACTTCCTGTGGTTTGTGACGTCACAAACCGTAGCCACAACCCACAACCCCAACCTTTGTCCCGCCCCGTCACCTAGCAACCCCTGGTGATGCTCCACCCACTTCAGTATGAAAGAGGTGACGGTTGTTTTCCTTATTTCATGTCAGCACAATGGCTAAAAATGTCACAGAGTCTAGCCAGCTAACGTGAGCGTTGCAAAGATTCTCTAACGCCAAAATTACACCACACACGTTACGGCTCCGCCCCGCTCCGGTCCGACCTCCGCAGCAAATACGCACCCATTATAATCAATGACAGAATTTACACTGGCTCCGCACGGCGGCGGCGAGCTGCGGAGAGCGGACGGCAGTCCGTCAAAATTAGAAATTTTTCTATTTCTGCCGGACGCCGGAGCTGTGCGGAGTCAACTTTTGAAGATTACGTCGCACCAACAGGAAAAGGAACGAGCACAACTTCCGTATTTACAAAATAAAATCACCACGGGCGGACTTAATCCTAGCTCTATACGGATTTATTTGTACAAAAATGCTTTCAAACTATCATTTATGACTACGCCTACAAACGCAATACAATAAATAAATAAATAAAGTATTTTATTCTGAAATGTAATACATCACTTCCTGTTGCTCAAACCATGTCCTGTCGCTCATTTACGAGAGAAGATCAAGGCAGCAGTCTCTACTGTTGTTCTCCTTCTTCCACCGAATGAATTGTTTTGTTCTGACTTACTTATTTATCACTTGATTTATCGCGCGATCCCGCAAATCCCGCGCATGCGTCTAGGAGCGGCGCATGCAGGCGGACCTGAGCTGAGCGGAGGTAGTGGAAACTGGAGTTTGAGACGCTCAGCTGCGACCTGCGGAGCGGAGCGGACCGTATGTAGTTTAATTTTGGGGTAACCCTCCTGGCCCAGATAATGGCATAGTTTTCAGATGGGAGTCTTGAATGAACAGCGATGCAGCATGTTGCAGTGTGTGTATGTGTGTGTTGGTTTATGTGTCATAGCAGGCCAGACTACGTACTGCTAAACCACATTAACCAACATGTGTGTGTGTGTGTTTGTGTGACCAACCTGTGTGTGTGTGTGTGTGTTTGTGTACGCGCGCTTATCGAGGTAGAGGGAGTTTTAACGCTGTCATTAGGGGGGAGAGCAAATACACACCCTCGAGTGAACAAATGAGACCCTCGAGAGAACAAATGAGACCCGCGTGAGCGCAAATCAGACCCCGTGAGCGTGTGTGTGTGTGTGTGTCCGCTGCGAGTGACATCCGCTCCCTCCAGCGCGCGTGCACAGGGGGAGGGAGGGAGACGTATTACAGAGGAAAAATTAAAAATGACACGACAACTTGTACACGTCTGATCTGTCCCACAATAAATACGTCGCGGTCCAGTTCAGCTCAGCTCAGGGCTCTGGGTGGCAGTAACGCGAGTTCAGACATCCTCGTCTGCCTTTGGAGGGCAGAGATTATTAATGTATTATTTGGGACAACAGATAAAAAGTGCCAATGTCTGTCTGTGTCACATAATAAAAAATCGAATTTTATGTCAAATGATTCATCCAGCCATAGTTACGTACATTAAAGCCTTATTATTACACTCTGTAAGCAGAAAAAATATAAACCGATTGGTTTCGAAGCTATTTATAACATAAACAGAAATACAACCACAAGCTAACAGAAGCTATGCTAATAAAAGATCGTTTATTTTATTTTAATCTCAAACATCTAATAAAGCTACTCACTTGTAAACGTCCACACTGTGATTCCATTCTGTAAGTTTCAGAAAAATCTGCTGAATGGTTCTTGACTTATCTTGCTAACAAACAGCAAACAAACAGAGCTAACAGAAGTTACAACCAGACCAGGGGCCTCATGTACAAAGACTTGCGTGGACTTCTTACTGAAAAGTAACATACGGTCAAATCCAGAAAACGGCGTACGCACAAAAAAATTCAGATGTATCAAACTGTGCGTCCGCCGGAATCCACGCACATTGCTTTTGTACATCACAATCAACGTGGAATTGAGCGCACATGGCAGAGTGGCCGACTCCGCCTTTGACACGCCTCCATATATATATATGCAAATTCATTTAAATATGCCCTGCACCAGAGGAATGTCGTCATTGCTCTATTGCAAATCATGTCAAAACGTGGAAAAAAGAGGAACTTCACGGACTGTGAACTGGAGACACTTCTGAGTGAGGTAGAGGCACGGAAAAAGGTTTTGTTTGGCACGCGTAGGCAAGGGGGGTTCGGGGGGTTCGAACGAACGACCCACTTTTAAACGAGAAGTTGACCAAGTTATACTAACATGCCTAGATAGGTCACTGGGAAGCGCGTTTGCCTTCCGTCCCAAACCTCATAAGTTCAATTCCCACATGGTACAATGTTTTTTTTATTCATTCCAGATTTAAAGAACACAAGAAAACTATTAAAAAAAACAACAAGAAATAAAACAATACATGAAATGAAAGGAAGCAGAAGATTTCTTGTTGTTTTTTAAATAGTTTTCTTGTGTTTTTTAAATCTGGAATGAATAAAAAAAAAACGTTGTACCATGCGGGAATTGAACTCATGAGGTTTGGGACAGAAGGCGAACGCACTTCCCAGTGACCTATCTAGGCATGTTAGCATAGCTTGGTCAACTTCTTACCGCACCTCATAAGGCCATTGTTGTCAATATTGTTGCCACTATTTTGCGCATGCTTTTGTATCCACTCATCTAATTGCGTCCATGTGGATGTAATAATTGTTAATCATGTGTGTTTGGTGGGAATAATAATTATTTTCACATCATGAACAGTTTCTCAGAATCACCTGTAAGTGTCGCCAATGGAACCAAAACCACAGAAACGTGCGTACGCCAGCCTTGGAGTTGCCGTGGGGCTGCGAACATTTCCACGTTCAGTTCTGTTTTGATACATACAGAGTTTTGCGTGGAAGATGGCGTACGCAAGGTTTTTGTGCGTACGCACAGTTGATACGAGGCCCCAGGAGGCCGACAGAGTCAGTCCGAGCAGAGGAGCTTTTTTTCGGACACATGAGCTGGAAACAATCTTCTTCTTCTTTTTGAGTTGTGTACTCCTCTGGGAGTGGTACTGCACTGCGCCCCTAGCGGCCGAAAGTGGTACTGCACCATTTTCTGCTAAAGTGAAAAAGGGTCATAACTGAGTCAAAAATTGGTCTAAAAATATGGAAAAAAAATCCATAAATAGGTTGCACTGGTGTATAGGTCGCAGGCCTTGAAAAAAAACATAAAAAGGTGTGACCTATAGTCTGAAAAATATGGTAATACGCTCCATTGTTAGTTTAGCAACCTGCAGCTGCCTTTAGAAAACACTGAATAACCAGTTTCAGTTTCAATAAGATTTAACCAGTTTGAATGATTAACCAGTTTCAATAAAGACTTTTAATAAAAAAAATAAAAAAAATAAAACACTGAAAAAAGTAACGTGTGTGATTATTTTCTAATATTTATCAGTTTCAAATATAAATACTGTACTGACTTCAAAAAAAAGATGAAAATTTCCCATTTTTCTCCTTTTGTGCTAAAACCACAAGTAGGGTAGGTAAAAATTCTTCAATGACTCAAAAGGCTAGTAAAAACTAAATATTGTTGTTGAATATCTATAAAGCTATGGCCCTTTCTTTGCAGGCTAAGGTTAAGTTGATGTGGCAGCCATCTTGAATTGGCTGGACTCCAAACTTTAATCAAAAGAACAACCAATAGTTACCGTATTTTCTGCCGTACATGGCGCACGGCCCTATAAGTCACATTTATTATGCGTCACCTCTGACAACCTGGAAATGTGGGCTGGTGTTGTGCCAAAAATCGATTGGCTGCCAAGTGGCGGCCACGGGATCGCGCACGGGAGGACTTTTAACAAGAATTTAATAATATTAAAACTTAAAAACAATTATTTGTTTGCTCGAAATTAAAGTAAAGGTGTGTCTAAGTTGAACTTTTCCTTAAGAAATGCACTTTAATGGTCAAATCAGATGCATTTCTAAAGCCAATACACAGAAGTAGGAGCATAAACGGGAGGGCTTACTGCGCATTTCTTCAAAATTTAACAGGATAAGCACCTAAAACAATTATTTGTTTGCTTGACGTTATAGTAAAGTGTGTCTCAGTTGAACTTTTACTTAATAAATGCACTTTAATGGTCAAATCAGTTGCATTTCGCCGGGGACGATGCAGCAAAATGAAGCTGAATTGACGGTTGCTCCAAGAGAGCTGGATGAAGGTGGCAGACTATGGCAAGCTGACTGTGTCATCAACAGCCACATTTACCTATTACATCACACAACGGCATGCTATACAACTCGAGTTCTATCTAGTGTCTGAAAATGGCAGTGTTCAATATTTTCAGTCAGAATAAGCGAAAACGGTCATATCTCAGCCAAAAGTTGGTTTGGGAGAAATTCCATAAATAAGTCACAGGACATGCAAATTATGCACACAAAAAAACCCCAAAATAAACATGACTTATAGGCTGAAAAATACGATAGTCAGTTTAATTTAAAACTATATTTTTCTAAAGTTACAGACAATAGAACAAAGAGTTCATATATGTTTGAATATTCTCCATGAAAGAATTAAAGTGTTTTTGACTGCTTCCATAGTACAGTCGGCTTTATTCGTTGAACGGATGTTCTCCAACATGATGGGTCCTCGTTAATTATTTTCAGAAGGACGTCCTCGCTTCAGCAGCTTTTGGTAGCTCCGTCCAAATGAGAACTATCTGACCTCAGACTGTCCAACAACCACTCCGCTCTTCCCTCCAGTAAGCATCAGAGTTAATTTTACTTTCTTTTTTATTTTCTATTTATTAATTATGGTCGTCTTGATGTGCTGAGTAGCGATTCAGCACAACCCTTGTCCTCAAACATTCCCAGACGTCTGGGTAATTGGTTAAATGTTTGAGCAAATGCTGTGAAGACACAACCTTTACTTCTTCTCATTTATGACAATAAACTGATCTATTGCTGCCTGCAGCTGAAGGAAAGAGGCGATAAAGTTTTCACCTGCGTCTGTGTGCTTGTCTCCCCGTTATCAAAATATTTCACAAAACACTTGGCAGATTTTAATGAAACTTTTACAGTAGTCAATAAATTAATTTCAACAACATCAATTTTCAGATACAAGTAAGAAAAAGATGAGCAAAAGTTAGCTAAAAGCAGCAAAAGACAACTAAACGTAAAGCAGCAAGAGTAGCTAAAAGCTGCAGAAAACACTAGCTAAAACCAGAAAATGGTTAAAAACTAAAAGTTGTAAAGGAAATCAAGAATTAAGGCAGCAAAAAGGTAGCTAAAAGCTAAGTGTGGCAAAACAGTAACTAAAAGCAATAAATGGTTAACTAAAAGCTAAATGCAGCTAAAAGACAACTACCGTATTTTCCGGACTATAGGTCGCAGCTTTTTATCATTTTTTCATGATCTGCGACCTATAGTCAGGTGCAACCTAAATATGGCTTTTTATAAAATAAGCTGATTTGTAATCATTAATAAACAAAAATTAAACTGAGACACTTTCTTACAATAATGTCAGCTAACAAATATATATTTTTAGGTGTTTATCCTGCTAAAATTATTCATTTATTAAAGAAAAGTTCAGCTCAGACACATATGCTATAATTTTTATCAAACAATTAATTGTTTTTAAGTGTTAATCTTCTTAAAAGCCTTGCTGTGCGCTCCTGTGGAAGAGACATTTGCAGCAGAGCTAAACTCCACATTTTGACATAGGTGCGACCTATATATGGATTTTTCCAATTCTTTGGCAATAATTGGACAATGCGACCTATACTCGGGTGCGACCTATAGTCCGAAAAATATGGTACAAGTAATGCAATAAAAGAGTAGCTAAACTAAGGTTGGCAAAACAGTAACTAAATGCCAAGAGTAGCAACAGGCTAGCTGAAAGCAGCAAATGATAAACTGAAACATAAAAGTAAAAAAAGGACAGCTTGAAGTAGAAAAAGGGTAGCTAAAAGCTAAGTGTGATAAAACAGTAACTAAAAGCAGCAAATGTTTACCTAAAAGCTAAAAGTAGCAAACGTTAGCTAAAAGTAAAGCAGCAAATTGGTAGCTAATAGCTGTGTGGTAAAACAGTAACTAAAAACAGCAAACAGTTATCTAAAAGCTAAAAGTAGCAAAGGGCAACTAAAAGTGAAGCAGCAAATTGGTGGGTAAAAGCTCAGATTTGCAACAGGTTAAAGGTACGGTACACTATGTAACTTTGTAATGCAGTCTGTAACTTTTCTAACAATATATTTTTAACATATTTCTTCACTCTGTCACTATCTACTGACAGACTGATGTTAGACAAAGTAATCTCTGAAAAAAACTATAGTCCCCTTGCTTCTCTATCAGCATTTATAAAAACACTAAAAACACAGAGTGACCCGGACAATGACCAGCCAATAAAAACAGAGTTGTTTGTCACGCCCCAACCCACGCCCCCGCCTGTCCCAGCCCCAGCGCCGCGGCTCGTTCTCGTTCAAAGGATTGCAAAGTGATGCAGGACTGTTTTGTATGTGACACAAATGTATTAAATATCCCTTCTTCGGACTTCCGGAAGTAAATGGAGTAGACGGTCGCACTGGAACTCCGCTCCCACGCTATCTAAATCCCCGCTCAGAACTCGTTAATAGGATTATTATTTTTGACAAAATAATATATGAGCGGGAGGATCAACACGTCGAGCCATAAAAAAGTTAGTAAAGATGCCCAAAACTCAGGATAAAAACGCCCCGGTGGCTAAAGCTAACACACGCTCAAACCAAGCTAGCGACAGCACGGCTAACATGGAAGCTACGAGCGCCGAAGCGAGCACGGACTCAGAAGGAATACTCAAGGCTATCGGTGAATTGAAGACCGTTCTGAAGGGGGACAACGAAAAATTACAACATAACTTCGACCAACTGGGACATGAAATCAACGGTAAGCTGGACAATATTTCCACCGAGGTGCGAGGCCTAGCAGTGCGGGTTGACGAGGCGGAGACCCGCATCAACAAAGTGGAGAACTGGGCTAAAGAAGCGACCGAGGCGCTGTGCCTCTGCCTCGAACAACAGAGGAAAACGCAGCTTAAAGTGCTTGATTTAGAGTCCCGCTCCAGAAGAAGCAATTTGCGTGTCTTTGGGGTGCCAGAGGGGCAGGAGGGGGACTCGGCTACACAGTATATTGAGACACTCCTGAGAACCCAGTTGCAGCTACCAGAGGACTTTGATTTGAAAATACAACGTGCTCACCGCACTCTGACAAATAAACCCCCACCCAATTCACCACCGAGGGCTTTCATCGTCAACTTTCTGGAATTTTCTACAAAAGAAAAGATTTTA
>JBBPBX010049953.1:0-25163 GCA_038048925.1 Garcialebias charrua | reverse complement strand
GTGCAGTGACGACAGTGATGGTCCCATATTAAATAATATAAAAACAACCAATTTAGAAGTTTTCCCATTTCAGTCAAATAGTGACAAAATGACCAAGAAGATCTCTCAAATAGTCCTTAGACCAATACTGATTTTACAATGTTCATTGTTAGAAAATTTCAAAATGCTTGACCAAACAGTAGTTATCATTATGTTAGCATAAACTGTATTTGATACAATTCCTGTTCTGTCATGGTGGTCTGTTGTAGTTCAGCAATTTTATTCCCTAATGGTTTTATTTATGGCAATTATTTTTTTGTTTATCTTTAGGATGGTGATGAGTTCTTTGGCCAAATGGACGTTGGGACCTTGTTGCTGAATCCTGAAGGTGTCTCCCCCCAACATCAGATCTTCACCCGGCGAGCCTGAAAATCGTCAATGAGGGCGACATTTTTGTGGAAAAGCTCATGACCCTGCCAGAAGCTGTGAGACTCCTTTTTGGGCTCACATATGAACTCCATGTAAACTACCCAAAGAAAATCAGAAATACACTCCTGTTCATTCAACAGGTACTGTATTCCCCCCCCCCACCCTCATTTGGGAAGTATTGAGTTGAAGCTGAGAATTCAGACAGAAAATTCAACTTGTGTAAAAATGCTGCAGGTGCTCTACTTTTGGTTAGATGGGGGAAAAAATCCTATTCAGCAGCTATAAGTTTATTGTTTTACTGCTGAAGTTTAGTTTGTAGCCATCTTTCAAATACAAACATAATTGGAACAAGAGTTGTAATGTAACTGTTACAGAGAAACTTTCCTGTTCATCTAAAAAAGCTAAGTCTGGTCCTCTGGACATTCAAAAAAATATAAAACAAAACAAAGCAAAAAAAAATGTAGAAACGAGCTGAATACAGCAACTCAGACTGAGGAAGTCTTTCGGACGAAAGACAAAACGTTTCTACATTTTTTTTGGCTTTGTTTTGTTTTATATATTTTTGAATGTCCAGAGGACCAGACTTAGCTTTTTTAGATTTTTCTACCTGGATTATTGAGCATGTATCAGAGTGTTTCCTGTTCATCATTACTTGTTTTAAACAATTGTTAGTGCCACCATGCTAGTTAATTTTTTTGTTGAATTTTTTTATATATTTTTTTTATTATTATTATTATTTTATTTTTTTATGTTTAAATTTTTTTTTTTATCATTAAGGCTTCCAAATAAAATAACTGTACGGACAATTTTTTTAAAGACAATTTACATGTCGAAGCCATTGAAGGGTTCCATGTTAGTCTTTTGACCAGATTAATGATGTAAATGATCAAGGATACCTCAGATCATAAGATGTTATGTAAGCATGTTCCCCTTTGCACAAGATATTAACATTCTTAATTTCACCTATCAAAGTAAAATGGTTAATTTGGTAAAACGTTTGAAAATCCATTTTTGTAAAGGCTTAAATGCAGAATTGTATTGACTTAGCACTTTACTCAGATTTAGTTTTGTACTAAAGTTTAAATTCTTGAACATGGTGAAATGTGTACTCAGATTTACATGTTTAAAATGTTACTATTCCAATATTTTTGCAATAAATTTGTGAAAAATAAATTAAATTGTCATTTTTTGTGTAAGAAACAACAGGTAGTATACAGACAATTATTGTGTAATGTTAAAAAAATCTAATTTATTATTATTATTATTTACATTTAGTATTTCTAACTAAAAAAGATGAGAAATGAATACTGATAAACATGAGAAACAAATACTGATCATCATGGGTAATGATTACTGATATATATGATTAATGGTTGAGATAATTACTCGTAAACAATGGTTTTAAAAACTTGAGTTGTTTTAGTACAAGATTATCTTGGACACAAGACTTTATGTAAACAGAGCTTGATTTGTTTAGTTTTTGATTTTGTAAAAACTGGAGATCCCCTCGCAATCGCTTTCCACATTCTGCTTTAGTAATGATTACTAATTTGGGTTTACAGTGTAGCTGTTCTAAACCATGATAGCTTACATACCAGGTGCATATAGGTAAGGCTTAATGTAAAATCCCAATCATAAGCCCACCTTAAAAACCACATAATTGCATGACACATAGAACCAGAGTGGCACTGACTGGAAACCAACCAGCCAACAACCTTCGATGTGGGGACCTGCAGCTCCAACGCTTGGTCTTCAACCTTCATCCAAGGGTCGCCTCCTCTGCGTCAATCGAGGGATCCCCTCTACATGCTGATTATGAAAACAATTGTTGCTGATGAAATCACCAACTCTAATCGTTGTGGAATTACTGCTGTGGAATTACCGCTGTGGATTATAAGACTTTGTTTCCCAAAGGATCACAGACTTTGTTTTCCAAGAGTTAACAGACTTTGTTTTCCGAAGGATTAAAAGCTTTTCGCAATGGGATTACCTCTGAACAGTATGGAATTTCCAAAACTTTATGGGATTATAATTTTTGATTTTTCTTTTCCACTTGCTGGATTACTTCAAGATCAAAGACAGTTCAAGGTTTCCTTTCGTGTTGGACCCCATCCCCAAGGACTGGCGATGGCTTCCAAAAGGGGGGAGATGTAATGGACCTACCCAGGGTCAAATTAGGGTTTGAACTGTCCAGTGATGACCTTTACTGACCACTCAGTAAAGCAAGACATTTACTACAAAATCATTCATTTAGCTGTAATCTGATAAATATAGTCACCAAAAGAGACTATTTCTATCTTTGATTTTATTCTGATGTGATCAAAAGAATAACTTTTGTCATTTTCATGATGTGTGCTTTTAAGCTGTGTTATTCTGTGAGAGTTAAACTGTGTTCACTGCTATGTTAA
Organism: Garcialebias charrua; assembly: GCA_038048925.1. Taxonomy (NCBI): domain Eukaryota; kingdom Metazoa; phylum Chordata; class Actinopteri; order Cyprinodontiformes; family Rivulidae; genus Garcialebias; species Garcialebias charrua. The sequence goes on along the minus strand of JBBPBX010049953.1, from coordinate 22,347 downwards.
AGGTGAAATTGCGGGTCACAGAGACCCGACTGTTTTGTTTAGAAATAAGAAGACAGTTTAATCCGTTGTTTTTCATGAACAAGGCTCCAGCTGCTCTGTCTTTTCCTAAACAATTTCCCTCTGCTGCTGTAACCTTGGGTTCTGATAAGACAAGTGAACTCCTCTCTTTGTGCCTGCTCTTTAAGTTCTAAACTGTGCGAGAACGCGCCAGAGAGTTGCTGGGAACTTCCAAAGAGATGTGAACTTTCCCAAGAGCTGGACACGTGTGGTCAAGAGCTAACGACCGGCGTCTTCAGCTAAGGACTGATAACAGGCTGTTATGAGTCTACTTCGAACAAGCCGAGCTCAAAAACTTTGTTTATTCCCTCCTGGAATAAGTTTATCTTGAAGTCAGAGGCCTGAAGCTGACATATTCTCTGATGACCAACGCGGAAGCCAGGAGACGTTGAAACGTAAACTAAAACCAGTTTTGGACGTGCTGGGACTAAAGGACTCTGTGCATCTGAAGGCTGGTGTCTTCCCTCTTACCGGGCTGTCGTCAAAAGGTAAAGGGCTGTTTACAAAACGTACTTGGATTTTAGCAGAAGTCGGATGAGTGTCACTCTGGTCTCATGCTCAGGATAATGTTCTTCTTAAATCTTTCCTCCTATTTCTTTTCCCTCTCAACCTAAGCTGGAAACTATATTTTAAGCTGAAATGCCCCTCAGACTAAATATGTGTAACATCTAGTATTTATGTCTGTTGTGTTAAATCAAGTGTGCTGACGTATTTGAATTGAAAGAAAGTGAAATCATGTCAATCAAGTGTAATGGTGTTAATTTAGTTGATTTATTTTAAATAAATGATAGTGTCTCTTTGACATATCAAACTAAGTTAACGTGTCCATTGTCACTTAATGGCTCTGTTTATTTATCCATCATAAAGATCACAGAAATATTGGGTAAACTGAAAAAGAAGAGAATCCGTGAATTTACTATTCAATCTGAATAAGTAAATTAATTAAGGTAAAAAGGAGGTCAGTATTAAACTGACCCCCCCTTTAACCCCTTACACACAGAGGATCAGAGAGTCGAGTAACGTTAGGAGGAACAGGCTTAGATCTTGGTCGTGAAGGGCAGTCCTGGGTCAGAGACTGTGAGGCAGATGGCTGAACAAGTCCAGCGAGGAGAAAGGCAGAAGATCGGGGTCCAGTAAGGTGAGCAGAAGTCAAAACCAGAAGAGCAGAGTCCAAAGAAGAACCAATGGGGGCTGAGGCAAGAGACATGAAACCAGAGAACCAGACCAGGGTCGTAACGAGCGAGACAAAACAAGACATGGGCGCTGGAAAACTACTAGGCAAAACCGTTCATAAATCTGGCAAGGACTGACTGTGAGCTTGGAGCTTAGGCAAAACAGGTGAGAACAATTATTGTTAACGAGGTGTTGGGCAAGAGGGCGGAGAAAAACAATGATGATCTAACTGCTGTGAACGTGACATGGTAAACTGTGATAAGAATAACTGTGACTAGACTTGGATTTAAACTTGACTATGACTAAACAGAGCGTGAATCATGACAGTGATGGGTATGGTATAGTCACAGCCAGTTATGAATCTTAGTGTGTCATGCTGACGATGTCTTGGTGTTTTTCAGATATGTCAACAAACTCCTCGTTCATCATTGGCTCATTTCAAGTCAACAGTCCCTCCAACTTCTCCTTCCCTCACTTCACGTACTGCTTCATCCTCAAACCGAGCTCCTTCATCTTCACTGCCTTCATCATCTCCTACATCTCCTTCCTTCTCCCGCTCTGCACCCTCATCCTCCACCAGGGCTGCCGGTGCCGGCAGCCTTCCACCTCCTCGGCAGCAGCGATGAGCCACTCCGACAACTTCACCTACAACGTGGTCGTCATGGAGCTGATCGGCGTCGCTGGGTGCATCGTCTCCTGTTGCGGCATCTACACGGAGGATTTAAGGCTGCTGGCGGTGGGGCTTGTTCCTGCCTGCTTCATCATGCTCGGAGAGGGCTTCTTCCACGTGCTGACCTGCGTGGAGCGCTACCTGGCTGTTGTCCATCCCACCATCTACCTGAGCCTGAAGAGCAAACGGGGGATCCGAATCAGAAACGTGGGGATTAGCTGCGGCTGGCTGCTGAGCGTTGCTGGGATGGGTTTATTAATGAGTGAAAACCTGTTCATCATCATCGATTCGTGCCTTTTGTTGTCGGCCATAATAATCGTTTCGTTCTGCAGCCTTTCTGTTCTTTGTGTTCTGGTTCGTCCGGGCCCAGGAGAACAAAGCGGGGATCATGAAAAGGTCCATCAGACAAAAAAGAAGGCGTTCTACACCATCACGACCATACTGGGCGTGCTGGTGCTGAGGTTCACCGTGGGTCTGACTCGCTCCGTGATATACGTGTGGAACGGAAGTCATTTCTGTGTCATAACGTGCAGCGGTTTCTTCTTTTACCTGCCCAGCAGCCTGGTGTCGCCTCTGCTGTTCCTGCACAAAGCAGGAAAACTCGTTAGTTTTAAGGGAAACTTATAGTCTCAGTTTAAATAAATGAACAGTTGTTTTTATGGCTGCCTCTCTCAACAACAAATCTTCAAATAACTACATCGGTCGAACATGACTGGACACATTTGCATATTTAATGTATTTTTCAGCATTTACTTTAAAAAAATGATGGCTGTGGCCTGCTTGATGTCATTAGGGGCTGTGATGGGGTAGAGGCAGTGTAGCTGACTCGGGATCCAAAAGTCCCAGGATTGATCTACAGCCATACCCACATGCCCATGCCGTGGTGTCTTTGAGAAAGACACCTACCGTATTTTCCACCGTACATGTCGCACCGCCCTAAAAGTCGCATTAGTCCGAATATGTCTAATAAAGTGGAAAAATCCATAAATAGGTTGCTTCTATTATGCGTCACCGCTGACAACCCGGAAACGTGGGCCGGTGTTGTGCCAAAAATCGATTGGTGCCAAATGGCGGCTGCAGGAGCGTGCACGGGAGGGCTTTACCAAGAATTTAACAATATTAACACTTAAAAACAATTATTTGTTTGCTCGTCATTATAGTAAAAGTGTGTCTCAGTTGAACTTTTACTTAATAAATGCAATACAGTATAATGGTCAAATTAGCTGCATTTCACCAGGGTGGGGCAGCAAAATGAAGCTGATCTGATGGTTGCTCCAAACGAGCAGAATAAAGTTGGGAGGCCATTTTTACCTGTCACATGACAAAGGCATGTCATACTACTCAATTGCCATCTAGTGGCTGAAAATGGTAGTGTTCAATATTTTCAGTCAAAATGAATGAAAACGGTCATATCTCAACCAAAATTTGGTTTGTAAATATGGAGGGAAATCCATAAAAAAGTTCCATTGGCATAGAAGTCGCAGGGCATGCAAATTGTGCAAAAAAACTGATTTATAGGGCGAAAAATACGATAATCCCTAAATGCTCCCCGGGCACTTACAAAGCTGCTCACTGCTCCACCTGGAGCGATGGGTTAAATGCAAAGAACTAATTTTGCCATTGTATGGGAACATACAAAGATAACAAAACATTGCACTTTTATACTTACTTATTATTATTATTATTATTATTATTATTATTATTATTATTATTATTATTATTATTATTATTATTATTATTATTATTATTACTTATTATTATTAGAATAAAGAAAATACCTCAAAACAAAAGATAAACAGTTAAACAAAGAGCAATATTGGCTAAAACAAAAGTTACAAGTCATTTATATATTATGTTTATTATTATTTTTTATTTCTTCTGTCAGCTGCTCCCTTCTTCGCAGAAAACTAACTTTCAAAAATACTTGGTGATTGTTTTTACACAGGACTTTCTTCTTGACACAACCACAGACTGAGCTGCCACAGTCCTCTGTGTGGAGCAGAGAGCTGCCATGTAGGGTGCCCAGGGTAACAGATGGTGGGGATTAAGGGCCTTGCTCAAGGGCCCAGGGTAGGGCAAATGAGGGTGCTTCACGTTTCCCACCCACATTTTGATGTCTGTAAGGGGAGTTGAGCCGGCGACCTTCTGAATCACAGGCCCATCTGTTCTAGCCTATGCACCACTACTCCCCTCTGTTTCTATAAAGTCTACATATATATATCTACATATATTCTGAGTAATTTGGTTGATATGAGTGAAATGTGGATTTTAGTTTTTTTTTTTTTTTCTTCTCTTCATTTGATAAAGTCTGGAGTTATTGTAGTGAACAACTTGTTTGTCTTTTTTGTGGATTTTGATTTGTAATGATTGTAAAAACGTAATATTTGTGCATTGTAATGCTTGTGGGAGTGGGATAGTCTCCACTCCGGTAAGGACTAAAGGGGATCCTGATGTTTCAGCAGCTAATGTACTTTTTTAAGGGTGAAAATTCCTTCACATGCTTTTGGTTTAAATAGGAATACCAAATATATTCAATATGAAGACTTTTATTTTATTTTTGATTGCTATAGTACAAGTCAGCTCTCTTAGACTTGTTTGTAATTTTTCATAAAAATTTGAATGCATTAACCAAGCTGTAGCTACATTTTATAAAATTTACAACCACTTTTTACTATGCTGTATAAAAATTAATAGCATAGCACTCACTTTAAAAGAAGAAGAAGAAGAATTTTCCTCTGAAAGGAAAACTTCTCAGGTGTGTTGAGATAAGAGGGCCTATCAAGGCCAGTCGTGGAGCCGAATGACAGATAAACACGATTGTTTTGGGAACAGGCAGAACTTTAATGACATCTACCTTCAGTCTGTGTCAGTCCACTTGCTTCTGAAATGTCCAAGTTAAAATGACCATACCAGTGGAACCTGCCTCAGAAAATCCCTGAGATCTGATCCATTCAGCCAAAAGTCTGGTTTCTCGAGAAATGAACCAAGCCATCATATAAGGCAGGCAGCCTGACCAGGTCCAGATTTGCCGCTGACGTCTTCCTTGTGTGTGATAGACCAGGAACCAGCCAAATCCAAAAAGCAGGAACCAGTTATCATAAATCTAATTAAATATGCATCCTTAAGATCCACAGATGACAGCAGAGATAAACAGGTCATCAAGTCTTCCAAGTCAATGAGATATCCAGCTGAGTGCATGCCAACAGGGCAAATCAGCTCGCCTACAGCCTGTCTTCTCTTTAAATAAATGTTATCAGTTGTGTTGATGGACCAACTGAACAAATTGAAGTCCATAGTTATGATTGAGAAGATTTTGTAGAATTGAGGCTCTCAGACAGTTTCACAGACAAGACAAAGCAAAAGCAAAGCGGAGGCCGAGAGGAGACATCCGCCCTTGAGAAGAGCAAGTGTTGAATGATGAATCATCACTGCTGGGAAGAAGACTTTCATAATTTGACTAAATGAATTTATAGAATTTATCCTTCCATGGAATTTCTGCACATATTTCATTAATTTGTTGCTTTGTGATGTGATCTGCCTGCATCCAGAGAAACATGAGAACATTTGCATCCAAAGAGTTTTACAAATTGCAAAACAGTCAGCCCACTTGTGCACACAACTACCTGTCCACCTGTTGTCTTATGCTGGATGCTGGAGCATATAAAAGTTTGCTGAGGGCTGTAGGACTACCAAGTGACAAACAAGGTGGTAAAATCCTGACATCAGTCATTTTATAAACCATTCGTTCAAATCTTGATGTTGTTGAAAAGGGTCTTGAGCTTCTATTAACGTTAATGCAGCCCGAACCACAACGTGTGTGCCCCCCACCCCCCACGTCTTATATCATAACGACCGGCTCGACACCACGATGTGTGCTTTTACTTTTATTGGCATTTCGAGTTACCATGGCGACGTAATTTGCTAACAGAGATGCCATTCTTCCTAATTAAGAAAACACGGACAGAGCTCTTCACAGCATCTAACTGCCACAGTGAGGTCACATGACCTGGAATGGAGCGGTGCCTGAACAAAACACTGATTAACTTTTGGAGCAGCTGGCGCCATAAACTGTTTATTTATTTTAAACATGTGTAGAAGTATGCATAATTATGTTTGTATACTGTAAAGTAAGTTTGTTCATGTTTTTATTTGTACATATCAGGTGTATCCATTTGTATAAAACTATCATTAATAAAACATGGTTCATCTTCACCTTGTTTGAGGCATCAGTGTGAAAAGAGAATGGGAGTGTTCTGCTTCCACTTTTCAATTTTTGGACAACTTCTATCATATTCTGTTATAATTATTTTAGTAATACAAGTTCATAATATAAATAGAATTGTGAGGGTCCAGACTTAAATAAGGACAAAGGTGTTCAAAAATCCACCAAATAATTCAATTTAATAGTTCCAAAAATAAACTAACAAATAATTAAATTTCAATGAAAAATAAATCAAAAGATAATAACAAGGCTTTTTTCACAGAGCCATCTATCTGAGAGGCATGTCAGTCAGAAATGCAAATAGATATTAAACAAAGGGCTTTAAATTAGTTAAAACGTACCAGTTCAAGCCTGCTTCAGTCATAGCACGTCTCTGTAATCCCAGAAAAAATAAATAAATAAAAATAAATAAACGACCGGAAACACGCTGTCGACACGCAGCGTTCACGTTAGACAAGTCCAGGCCTCTAGGGCGGCAAAAACTGTGCCCTGAACACTCCAATAGTTTTGTAAAGATGGGACCTAACTGCGCATGTGCAACTGATAACGAGAGTCAATGGTTTAGCTGCCGGCGCCCAGAGAGGACCGGAAGTACGTCACAATCAGAAAACGTTTTTTGAAACAAACAATATAGCACATCATTACTCATAAAATATTTATCCTACACAACTAAAAACATATATGCATATATTTGGAAATATTTTTATTTTATTATTTAATTTTTATAAAAAAAATTAAAAAAGTCTTCAAATAGTAGAGCTTCAGAGGTTCCAGAAGGGCGGCGCCTGTTTTGGATCTGAACACTGTCTCCTTTTATGTACACATGAAAAATCCCTCCAGGTACGACCACAGGCACTCGTTCTCAGCCTTTACCTCGTCATTTTCTCTGTTGACAGTGTCCTCCATCTCCATTTTGGCTTTTCTCCAAATCTTCGGACCATAAATGACTCTCTAGTCTAAGGAGTTGTCCTTTGCTTACGTCATAGGTAACTGGCACATTCACGATCTGAGAGCATTATTGGCTACCAAGATGCAGATGAATGGTTTGAATATTAATTCAAGTTGATTTTAAAAGTAGCAAAGTAGATTACATGGTCTAAATTGTACTTAAGTATGAGTAAAATTACACACTTGAAATAAATACTTATAAAAGTACAAGTACCCAAAAAATATATATACATGTAATTACTATAATGTGAGTATTTGTAATTCATTACTTCCACCCTGCACAAAGTGCTGTCAAATCACAATATTTAAATGGCCACAACATGGCAGTCCCCATCAAACTTTCTCCTTGATCTTTCTAGATGTTATTTACTTTTGTAGATTCTGCTGTCACAGTTTGTTTTCTTGAACATTTACAATTTAACGGTGAGTTACTTAACTAAAACAGCTTTCAGGTTTTATTCTTGTAATCTATAAACAAGTATTTTATTCATTTAGTACCTTTTATTTATTTTAGGTTTTACCTTCAATGAAAAATGTTGTAAGTTGCCGTATTAACTTAATAGACTTATCTTTTAAAACAATTACCATTAAACCACACTTAATTTTTCTGTATTTCACTCAAACGCCTTTTTAAAGATTTCAAATAAATGCAATGTTCACACTAAAATGTTAGCAGATCCTGTTTTATTTTGCTCTAAGAGAATGTATTTCAGATTCAGTGAAACCGTTTGAGTGTTGCTGCAGTTATCTGGAGTGAAAAATGTACTTTCGTTTGATATTTTAAACTTTTCATTTAAAATAAACTGGAGTCATTAATTGTGCACAGAAAAGCGTTAAAAATGCCATTTTTAACTAAAAGTGTACAGTGTACACCAATTCTGTTTAAATTCAGAGATGTGAAGAGCTTAATGTGGAAATGCTCTGTTCATCATCATTTTGTTCTTTGATTTAATGTGAAAACCAAATAGAAGATGCTTTTTTGAATGTTATTTGAAATCTCTGGTATTTAAAATAAGCAAAAATGTTTGTCTGTACCTCTGTTATTCTAAATTTTTTATGTAAAATAAACAGGAGTTTTTTGTTTGTGTACAGAACATTTCAAAGCTGGTATTTCACCATAAAAATGCTGACTTTTTATGATGTTTTATGAGAAAACTCATCTGTGAACGTCTTTTAACCAACAGGGGGCAGCTTCAAGTCTTAATGTTATCATGAGCTGACTGATTTTTCTATTCAGCATTTAAAAATCATCAACACCTGCCCTGGAAACTCTAAACAGCTCTTCTCCACAATCACTCGTCTGCTTAATCCCATTAAGCAAACTCTTGAGGACTCTGCTCAAAAATGCGACCTGTTTCTTTCATCTTTTAAAACCAAAGTTGACACTATCAGATCTCAGCTCCACAACCTCCCCGTTCTCAGTGTGCCACCCACCCGTCTGCATTCTGGGACCCTAAACAGCTTTGACGAAGTTGTTCAGAGTGAGGTGGAGGCCATCATCAAGAAAATGAAGCCTTCATCCTGCGCCCTGGATCCTTTCCCCTCTTCTCTCATGAAAACCAATCATTCTGCAATAGGCCCACTTATCACTCAAATAATAAATCAGTCTCTAAGTAAGTAAGTAAGTAAGTAAGTAAACTTTATTTATATAGCACCTTTCACAGATATAAAATCACAAAGTGCTTTACAAAAGAAATACACATAATAAAATCATAATAAAATTATACTAAAATTATACACTCTTAAAACATGCTATACAAAAAGGTTACACATGATAAACTCTAAAATCAATAAGTACAATTAACCATAAGCCTGTTTGAAAAGATAAGTCTTAAGACTTCTCTTAAATGCATCAGTCGACTCGGAGCCGCGCATTGTTAGAGGGAGAGCATTCCAGAGCCTCGGTGCCACCACCTGAAATGCTCTATCACCACGGGTTTTAAAATGGGTTCTAGGGACCGACAGCAGTAGCTGATTAGAAGACCTCAGAGTTCTAGACTGACAGAGTGGCTTCAAAAGATTGAAAACATATTTGGGAGTCTCACCATGGAGTGCTTTAAAAGTTAAAACCAAAATTTTAAAATGAACCCTAAAATATATCGGAAGCCAGTGGAGAGAGTACAGAACAGGAGTAATATGATCCGTTCTGCGGGTTCCAGTCAAAAGTCTGGCTGCAGCGTTCTGAACAGACTGAAGAGAAGCCATGGTGGATTTACTTATCCCTACTAAAAGGCCGTTACAATAATCCAACCGAGAAGAAATAAAAGCATGGACAACCATTTCTAATTCTGTCTTAGATAAAATAGCTCGCAACTTTGAAATGTTCCTTAAATGATAAAAACAGTTGCGAACTAACAGTTTACAATGACTGTCCATTGACAGAGAGCTGTCAAAGAGAACACCCAGATATCTAAGGTTGTTTTTGTTCGAAGGATTTAAGAACCCAAGATGCTTCCTTATTCTACAATCTGGTCATGTTCCTCTGCCTCTAAAAACCGCCATCATTAGGCCTCTTCTGAAAAAATCTAATTTGGATCCCGACATTTTTTCTAATTACCGCCCAATTTCACACCTCCCTTTTCTGTCTAAAGTGCTGGAAAAAGCTGTTGCTGCTCAGCTGCAGGATCACCTACAACAACACTCCCTGTATGAGAAGTTCCAGTCTGGATTCAGGGCAGCTCACAGTACAGAGACTGCATTGCTGAGAGTTACCAATGATGTCCTCTTGGCTGCTGACACTGGCTCTCCCTCCATCCTTGTCCTCCTTGACCTCACTGCAGCCTTCGACACTGTGGACCATAGTATCCTCCTCCACCGTCTTCATGTGGAGGTCGGTCTCTGCGACACCGTCCTGGACTGGTTCAAATCTTTCCTCTCCAATAGGCTGGAATGTGTTAGTCTTGGCAACGCCACGTCCCAGACAGTCTGTGTCTCCTGTGGTGTCCCTCAGGGGTCGGTTCTGGGGCCCCTGCTGTTTTCCCTTTACATGCTGCCTTTAGGTCAAATTATTAATCAGTTCAACATTTCTTTTCACTGTTATGCCGACGATACACAGCTCTACATCAGGACTGGAGCATCCTCATCTTCCACCTTGTCATCTCCATCTTCACTCACTGCCCTCTCTGCCTGCCTGGAGGCAATTAGGGAATGGATGAATCAGAACTTTCTTCAATTAAACTGCTCCAAGACTGAGGCCATACTGATTGGCACCCCTCACCAGGTACAAACATCTCCTATAACAAGACTTTCCTTTTCTGGACAAGACATCCCCCTCTCCACCTCTGTTACTAATCTTGGAATAAAAATGGACTCCAATCTTACATTTGAAAATCACATTAAGCATCTGTTTAAAACTTGCTTCTTCCATCTTCGAAACATCTCCAGACTTCGCCCATCCCTAACTTTTTCCGATGCTGAGAAGCTCGTCCATGCTTTTGTCTCCTCCAGGCTCGACTACTGCAACTCCCTGTTTATTGGAATCCCTGGCAAAAACCTTCAGAAACTTCAATATATTCAAAACAGTGCAGCAAGGATCTTGTTGAGAGTTCGTAAATTTGAACATATTACGCCCATTCTCCATAACCTTCATTGGCTTCCTGTCGCCTACAGAATTCAGTACAAAACTGCTCTCATTACACATCAATGCTTACACGGAACTTCACCAGATTATCTGAAGGATATTCTTATTCCATACTCATCCACCCGTTCGCTGCGGTCACAGAACAGTAATCTCCTTCACATTCCGAGAACCAAATTAAGGACCATGGGTGACCGGGCTTTCAGTGTGGCTGCCCCCCACCTGTGGAACTCTCTTCCTGACTGTCTGAGAGCCCCATAGTCCGTGGTTGACTTTAAGAGCGGCTTGAAGACCTTTCTTTTGAACCGAGCATACTCTACCTCCTCGTGATTCTACTTTTGATCTTAGCTGATACTGTTATTGATTTTAATTGTTTTATTATTTGTTTTATTGACATTTAACTCTGTTGCACCTTGTAGCACTTTGAGATTTTCATTACTGAAAAGTGCGTTATAAATTGAATTCATTATTATTATTATTTTTGTTATTTAAAATAAAAACAACCTTTTAGGGTTAGTTTCTAGTGTGTCCGTGATAAGCGCTCGAACCACGTTCTTGTCAGAGACAAATTTATGTTGTTAGACAGTTTAGATGGCTTCAAGTTAGTTTTTAAACTTTTAGTGAAATCTCCATTTGTCTGGTGAGTGTGAACTGTCACTCAAAGTGCAGCACCTGGAAATGACGACAAAAATAGGCGGGTCGACGCAACGCGTCACCAGCTTCCGTACTTGAGCGAGGCGGAGCTCTATTGCAAACCCTTTCATGCTACACAGATACGTGACGTCAACCAATCAATCACAGCGCTTGTAGTTCTATTCCCAAACATTCGTGGTTAATGTAGTTTTCATACCTTCGACCAATGCAGTCCCGGAAATGACGACAAAGTGGGCTGTCGCAACGGCGTGCATCCCCACTTCAGCGAATCAGCGCTCGCTACGAGAGTGATTGACAGCTTACAGCTCTCGTTTTATCCAATCACAGCTCATAAACAAACGTGTAGGACACGTCGCTTTAACGTTACCTTAGCACAACAGAAAGCAACTTTACAGACCCTTAAACAACTCAAACGCTTAAAATAACTTTCCAAAATTCTGAAACGTGGCAATCACATTTAAAACAGGCACAATTTAGCTACGCTCAGTAACCAGCACGTCAACTGTAACACGACACAGACTCCATCGGAGTCGCGTTCAGGTTGGTTCCGTCCACTTTAAAGGAGCAGAATTCGGGTTTCACGAACCACTATCCGACACGTTCTAACAGTAATATGCTTTTTTGACCTGCTCTAACATGTAAAATACCAGCACAGCAATCATGTTGATGTTAATAATAGCTTTTCAGGCAATTTGACTCGGCGGTCAACAAAGCTTTGTACAGGAGTCTGTGCGTGAACTGGACGGAACCAGAACCCCCACAGACCACGGGCTGACAAGACCTCACCTAAAAGCTTCCAACAGCGTGTTAAAGAGTTGAACAATAACAATCTCTCAGCTTCAAATGATAAAAACATGCAGAATCTGCCTGTCTTGAACACTTCCAGCCAAAATTATTATCCTCAGAGTTTAAAACTTGGATCCTAATATGCAAACATGACGTTACAGTTCATGAGAGATCACAGATCTATCAATAAACTTTCAGAAAACACGTACGGCCACCAGATGTAAAGGATTTTAGTGGGGGTCAGTATTAAGCTGACCTCTTTATCCTTAATTAATTACTTATTCAGATTGAATAGTAATTTCACGGATTCTTTTCTTTTTCAGTTTACCCAATATTTCTGTGATCTTTATGATGGATAAATAAATAAAGCCATTAAGTGACAGAGAACGTTGATTTTAGTTTGGTAGGCCAGGCGACACTACAATTTATTTAAAATAAATCAACTAAAATCAACATCATTACACTTGATTGACAGATTTCATCTTTTTTTCAGTTTAACACGTCAGCACATTTAAATTGTAACAACAGACATAAATACAGGATGTCATTATACCTAGTCTGTGGCTCTTTAGCTTAAATATAGTCCATCCATCCATCCATCCATCTTCTTCCGCTTATCCGGGGTCGGGTCGCGGGGGTAGCAGCCTAAGTAGGGAGGCCCAGACTTCCCTCTCCCCAGCCACTTGGAGCAGTTCCTCCGGGGGAATCCCAAGGCGTTCCCAGGCCAGCCGAGAAACATAGTCCCTCCAGCGCGTCCTGGGTCTTCCTCTGGGTCTCCTCCCGGTGGGACGTGCCCGGAACACCTCACCAGGGAGGCGTCCAGGAGGCATCCTAACCAGATGCCCGAGCCACCTCAACTGGCTCCTCTCGATGTGGAGAAGCAGCGGCTCTACTCCGAGTCCCTCCCGGATGACTGAGCTTCTCACCCTATCTCTAAGGGAGAGTCCAGCCACCCTGCGGAGAAAACTCATTTCAGCCGCTTGTATCCGAGATCTTGTTCTTTCGGTCATAACCCAAAGCTCATGACCATAGATGAGGGTGGGAACGTAGATCGATCGGTAAATTGAGAGCTTTGCCTTTTGACTCAGCTCTCTCTTCACCACGACAGACCGGTACAGCGCCCGCTTCACTGCGGACGCTGCACCTATCCGCCTATCGATCTCACGCTCCAGTTTTCCCTCATTCGTGAACAAGATCCCGAGATACTTAAACTCCTCCACTTGGGGCAGGACCTCCTCCCCGACCCGGAGAGGGCATGCTACCCTTTTCCGGCTCAAGACCATGGCCTCGGATTTGGAGGAACTGATCCTCATCCCGGCCGCATCACACTCGGCTGCAAACCGCTCCAGTGAAAGTTGTAAATCACGAACTGATGAAGCCAGTAGGACCACATCATCTGCAAAAAACAGAGAAGCGATTCTAAGGTCACCAAAACGGATCCTCTCAACACCTTGGCTGCGCCTAGAAATTCTGTCCATAAAAGTTATGAACAGAATCGGTGACAAAGGGCAACCTTGGCGGAGTCCAACTCTCACCGGAAACGAGCCTGACTTACTGCCGGCAATGCGGACCAAGCTCTGACACCGGTCGTACAGGGACCTAACAGCCCTTATCAAAGGGCCTGGTACCCCATACTCCCGGAGTACCCCCCACAGAACCCCCCGAGGGACGCGGTCGAATGCCTTCTCCAAGTCCACAAAGCACATGTAAACTGGTTGGGCAAACTCCCACGCACCCTCCAGGACCCTGCTGAGGGTGTAGAGCTGGTCCAGTGTTCCACGACCAGGACGAAAACCACACTGCTCCTCCTGAATCCGAGGTTCGACTATCCGACGGACCCTCCTCTCCAGAACCCCTGAATAGACCTTACCAGGGAGGCTTAAGAGTGTGATCCCCCTATAGTTGGAACACACCCTACGGTCCCCCTTTTTAAATAGGGGAACCACCACCCCAGTCTGCCAATCCAAGGGAACTGCCCCCGATGTCCACGCGATATTGCAGAGTCGCGTAAGCCAACACAACCCTACAACATCCAGAGCCCTAAGGAACTCCGGGCGAATCTCATCCACCCCCGGAGCCTTGCCACCGCTGAGCTTTTTAACCACCTCGGCGACCTCAGCACCAGAGATCGGAGAACCCGACCCAAAGTCCCCAGGCTCTGCTTCCTCAGTGGAAGACGTGCCAGTAGGATTGAGGAGGTCTTCGAAGTATTCCGCCCACCGACTCACAACATCCCGAGTTGAGGTCAGCAGCACGCCACCTCCACCATAAATGGTGTTGGTCTCGTACCTCTTTCCCCCCCTGAGACGCCGGATGGTGGACCAGAATCGCCTCGAAGCCGTACGGAAGTCATTCTCCATGGCCTCTCCGAACTCCTCCCACGCCCGAGTTTTTGCCTCAGCAACCACCCGAGCCGCATGCCGCTTGGACTGCCGGTACCTATCAGCTGCTTCCGGGGTCCCACAAGCCAAAAAGGCCCAATAGGACTCCTTCTTCAGCCTGACAGCATCCCTCACTGCCGGTGTCCACCACCGGGTTCGAGGGTTGCCACCTCGACAGGCACCAACAACCTTGCGGCCACAGCTCCGATAAGCTGCCTCGACAATAGAGGCGCGGAACACGGCCCACTCGGACTCCATGTCCCCCGCCTCCCTTGGAACGTGTTCAAAGCTCTCCCGGAGGTGGGAGTTAAAGCTCCGTCTTACGGGAGACTCTGCCAGACGTTCCCAGCAGACCCTCACGATACGTTTGGGTCTGCCAGGTCTGACCGGCATCCTCCCCCACCATCGGAGCCAACTCACCACCAGGTAGTGGTCAGTTGACAGCTCCGCCCCTCTCCTCACCCGAGTGTCCAAGACATGCGGCCGCAGATCAGATGAGACGACAACAAAGTCGATCATCGAACTGCGACCTAGGGTGTCCTGGTGCCAAGAGCACATATGGACACCCTTATGCTTAAACATGGTGTTCGTTATGGACAATCCATGACGAGCACAGAAGTCCAATAACAGAACACCACTCTGGTTCAGATCAGGGGGGCCGTTCCTCCCAACCACACCCCTCCAGGTCTCACTGTCATTGCCCACGTGAGCGTTGAAGTCCCCCAGTAGAACAAGGGAGTCCCCAGGAGGCGCACTCTCCAATACCCCCTCCAAGGACTCCAAAAAGGGTGGGTAGTCTGAGCTGCCGTTTGGTGCATAGGCACAAACAACAGTCAGAGCCCGTCCCCCCACACGTAGGCGAAGGGAGGCTACCCTCTCGTTCACCGGGGTGAACCCCAACGTACAGGCACCAAGATGGGGGGCAACCAGTATGCCCACTCCTGCTCGGCGCCTCTCACCAGGGGCAACTCCAGAGTGGAAGAGTGTCCAACCCCTCTCAAGGAAACTGGTTCCAGAGCCAGAGCCATGCGTTGAGGTGAGTCCGACTATTTCTAGTCGGAACCTCTCAACCTCACACACTAGCTCAGGCTCCTTCCCCACCAGAGAGGTGACATTCCATGTCCCAATGGCCAGCTTCTGTAGCCGAGGATCAGACCGCCAGGGTCCCCGCCCTCGGCCGCCACCCATCTCACATTGCACCCGACCCCTTTGGCCCCTCCCACAGGTGGTGAGCCCATGGGAAGGGGGACCCACGTCTCCTCTTCGGGCTGTGCCCGGCCGGGCTCCATGGGTAAAAGCCCGGCCACCAGGCGCTCGCCAGCGTGCCCCACCTCCGGGCCTGGCTCCAGAGTGGGGCCCCGGTGACCCGCGTCCGGGCGAGGGAAAACTTAGTCCATTAATTGTACTCATCATAGGGGTTTTTGGGCTGCACTTTGTCTGATCCCTCACCTAGGACCTGTCTGCCTTGGGTGACCCTTCTAGGGGCATGAAGCCCCTGACAGCATAGCTCCTAGGATCATTGAGACACTCAAACCCCTCCACCACGGTAAGGTGGCAGCCCAGGGACGGGAGCTTAAGGGGAGCTTAAATATAGTTTCCAGCTTAAATGGAGAGGAAAAGAAATAGGAGGAATAAAAGAAGTTGGAGAGATTTAAGAGGGAAGTTTATCTTGCATTTATAAAACCAGATGACACTCTTCCATACGCGTCCATCTAAGACAGGGGTGCCCAACCTTTTTTGAACCAAGGGCTACTTTTGAAGTTGGCAGTTTGCCGAGGGCTACTCGTCCAGTCTCAGTATCAAAAAACATAATTTTTCATCTCTCTACTCCTCACTTCTTTAAAGTAAATAAAACAGAACGTAATGTGTTGCTAGTTTTATTTAATTAAAGTATTTTATCAAAGTAAAAGAACACAATATTTGAAAAGCACACCATATTTTTTAAAGAAACGAATAAACAACTGAACTGAACAATATAAAACTCACTCATTAACATACTGAACTATTTACAAAAAGTTACAAAGGTGCAGATTTACAAATCTCCAACAATTTCAAACCTCAATAAAACCTAAATATCAAAACTAGGCAGCTGCTCTGTGCAGCAGGATGGTGTGTCATCTGCAGGTGCTGCAGTCCCTCACTGGTCCAGAATGCTGGCTTCAAAGGGCCATTCAGAGTTCCACCTGGTTATAAGACAAGACACACACACACACACACACATTAGGTACAGAAAATGAAGGGCACACCCAAACTGCAAAATAAATAAATAAATAACACTAGCTAGCTAACTAGTCTGGTCTAAAATTTAATAAAAAAACAACATACAGACACATTGTGACAAGTCTATAGGAGACAATTTTTATGCAAGCTGTATAAAATAAATGTGTCTCTACCTTAGTGGGACTTCTGACACTGAGAGGAGGAGGCCAGGGTCTCATAGGCAGGGCAGTATGAGGTGGTTGCAAGGCGCAGGCAGGTCTCCAGATGATCATCAGTCATTGTGGATCTGGTTTTGGACTTGATGATTTTCATGTGTGAAAAAGCAGACTCACACAGGTAGGTCGATCCAAAAAGTGCTGTTAAGTTCAAAGCACATCTTCGGATGTTAGGATACTTTTCTTCTGACAGCAGACTCCAGAACTCTCCATTCACGCCAGGTGATGCTCTGGATTTGATCCCAATGTCATTTTGCAGAGTCAACACCTCATTTTCAACACCAGAGCTGTCCAGCTGAAACACGGACACCAATTTGGACACAATGTCATCCACATCAACATTTCCAAAAGGATAACACATGTAGCTGGTAACAGGCTCGATGGAGGAAAAGTCAGTAAATCGTCTCTCAAATTCTGCTGAGATGCTCTGAACCTGCTTAGAATAGTGTGCACTGTCCAGTTGTGTGACCTCTTTCCCTTGGCGCTGTAGCTCTGCCTCCATGTGTGGGAAGTTTCGCAGGTCCCTGCGTTGCAGCCGACTTGTGAGCAGCTGCAGCCTGCTTTTGAAGGTGCTCACAGAACTGATCATGTGAATTATGTTTTTGTCCTTTCCCTGAAGCTCCAAATTCAGTTCATTGAGCAGGCTGGTGAGATCTGTGAGGAAGGCTAAATCCAAAAGCCACTGGGTGTCCTCGAGTTTTGAATGTCCACCATGACCTGACAGCTTCAGAAAATCCCTGATCTCAGGCAACAGCTCAATGAATCTGGCCAGAAATTTACCTCTGCTTAGCCACCTGACGTCCATGTGCAGCAGCAGGTCTGTGTGGTCTGCTCCTGCCTCCTCCAAGTGAGCCCGGAACAACCTCCTCTGCAGACTCCTGGCCCTTATAGAGCACACAGTTTTCATGGCAACATCCATCACTTCCTTCATGTTTAAAATCTTCCCACACAGGGCCTGTTGGTGGATGATGCAGTGATAGTTCAAAATGTCTGGGAAAGCATCATTCTGCTTGCAGAGTGCAACAAATCCACTGGTGTGACCAGTCATTGCTGGAGCACCATCAGTTGTTATTGAAATTAGTTTATAGAGGGGCAAGTTGCTTTTATTAACAAACTCCATAAACACATTAAAAATATCTTCTCCTCTTGTGTGTCCCTTCAAAGGCAAGATGGTGAGCAGCTCCTCTTTTGCACTCATGTCTGCAAAGGCCATTCTGATGAAAACACACAGCTGTGCTGTGTCCACCATGTCTGTTGACTCATCAAACTGAAGAGAGAAACACTCACATTGCTGCACGTTCTTTTTTAGCTGCTCCTCCACATCAAAAGCCATTCCCTCACATCGTCGTGTCACTGTTTGTCTGGACAACTGCATGTCTTTAATAGCAGCTACGATCTCACTTTTATTTTTAAAATCGTGAAAAAGTGCATCTGCAGCCTCAATAAACGCTTCTTTCATAACTTCTCCATCACTGAAAGACTTCTTATGTTGAGCCAGGATGCGGCTAACACGGTAGGAGGCGATTGTAGCTGCCTTACCTTTCGTGCTGGGCCGAGTGAAGATCGATTGCTGTGCTGCAAGCTTGTGTTTTAGCTCCCGCACTTTGTGAGTCCGTAAAGAACTTTTAGGAGGGAAATCTGCATCAAAACGTTTGTGCATCGTCTTGAAATGCCGCTCCAAGTTGCACTTTTTGGGCAAGGCAACGCTCGAATTACAGATGAGGCAAATAGACTTTGAATTAGAATAAACAAAAAAATAATCCTCCTCCCATTCTGTGTGAAAATAGTAAGTTTTCGTTTGCTTCTTCGCTAGTTTTCCTTCCATGTTTTCTGCGTACTGACATTCACTCTTCAGCGGTCTCACTGCTGTCTTAAAGTCTCGTCAGTCATCGCGAGACTGTGTCTGTGAGCATACAAGATGGGGAGGGCTGAGGAAAGCGTTGGTGCGCATTGGCATATAGTCATTCCTCCCTCCACCCCTTCTGCCGGAGTTAGAATGAAGCTGAGCAGCGGCCACCACTTCTGCCGGAGTTAGAATGAAGCTTAGCAGCGGACATTTCACCTTGTTAACAGCTGAGAGCCGGCTCGTCAGCTGTTAGAGCAAGGTTGAGCTTCGCGGGCAACTGGGAACCAGCTGGTGGGCGACCGGTCGCCCGCGAGCGACTGGTTGGGCACACTTGATCTAAGATATCATCACACCTCCAGTAAGCAAACAGCCGCTCCTTTACCTTAAGACGTCCGCCTCAGTTCTGGTAAAGAGCTGTGATCAGCCTTGGACTGACGAGTCGTCGGTCCCGCAAGTCCAAGCTGGACTCCACACGTGTTTACCTTGTCAGTGTCGGTGATATTTGCTGTAGTCGGCAGAAGCCGTGGCAGTCGTGGTTTTTTGGCTCAAGATAACTTATTCCAGAAAGGAATTTAATTCAAAGTTCTGAGCTTGTACGCTCGTTCGAAGTGGACTCATAACAACATGTTATAAGTCCTTAACTGGATGACGTGTCCTTAGCGTGTGACTGAGTTCATCCAGCTCTTTGGAGAAAGTTCACATCCCTCCTTCCTCACAGGAACTCACTGGTTCCCTCAAGCTCTCAACGTTCACTGAAGCAAAATTTTTTTTCTAAAAGTGTTGAGACCAGAAACAGTGTTTCCTCATTGGTCCGTGGGCCAAGCGAGGAGAGAAAAAGAGTGAAGCGAAACTTCAAGGTTGACAGAAAGTCTGTTTAGATAACAAAGAGGAATGTTTTGGGAAAGTGTCTGAAAGTGAAGAGACATCTCGACGCTTAGTTCGAGATTTAGCTGGACTCAACAAAAACAACTTTTGAGCAAGTCACTTTGACACATTATTCAACTCTGACACATTATTTGGTCAAGTAACACAGTAATGCTCTACACTTAAAGAATAACATAGCATATAACACATATCATGAAAATGACAAAAAGTTATTCTTTTGATTACATTAGAATAAAATTAAAGAAGCCAATAGTCTCTTTTGGTGACTATGTTCTCAGATTACAACTAATGGAATAATTTGTAGTAAATGTCTTGTTTTACTGAGGGGTCAGTAAAGGTAATCTCTGGAACAGTTAAAAAATACAAAGGTGTATCAGAGCGGGCACGGTCATGCCCACTACAATACATACGGAGTTTTGCGTGGAAAATGGCATACGCAAGGTTTTTGTGCTTGCGCACCGTTGATACATGAGGCCCGCAAGATGTGGAAAAAACTTGAGACCTTCTACTTCAAAGTTCTGCATCTTTTCTAGCGTCAAACAAAACAAATGCTTTCCTCGTTATTTGGAGGTCGTCTTGAAAACTAATCAAAGTCCTATGATGGTCTAGTTCAGGGGTCTGCAACCTGCTGCTCTGGAGCCAGTGGTGTAGTCTACATTTTTGTACTGGGTATACTGTGCTTAGAATCCAAAGTACACTGCAGTACAATGTAATTGTCAATGTATTTAGATTTTTAAGCATATTGAACATTTCTAAATTTCTCTGATAATTATATTTGAATAAATGTACAACAAACTTTGTACAACAGTTGGCTCTGTGTTAAAAACATGTTACGTATTTAATTCATAAAACAGCATTAAAGCAAAGCGCTGCATACCGATAGATTGTTACGGAAGCATTTGACTGATGTTTAACATATCAATGACATGTGCCTAATGATATGTCATGTATCATTGGGCACATTTAAGTGGGTATACTGAAATTCTTAAGCTTTTCTAGTGGGTATACTCCGTATACCCGAGTATCACGCACACTACACCACTGTCTGGAGCCACATGTGGCTCTTTGGTCCCTCTGCAGCGGCTCTTCCAAGCTTTGACCAAAACTAAAGTAAAACTGAATTTTATAGGATATTACACTCACAACAAAAAATGACAAGTTTTAGCAGTTTTTCTGTAATGTTGTTTGAAAATATGTACTAGTTCTAATACAAAGAGTAAATTATACTCACTTTAACTTTATTTCTTCAAAGTAGGGTAGTCAATTTCTCCACAATAAAAAAAATCTATAAGCCTGCAGAGTTAATTGCTTTAGTTTTTCAAAAATTGGCAAAATATTATATATTTTTCTTTAAAATAATCTAGTCTTCTGTGATACTTACAACCTGGATATGGGCACCAGTGACCCCCGCTACACGAAAAGGAAGAAACAAGTAAAGATGATGGATGGATGGATGGATGGATGGATGGATGGATGGGTGGATGGGTGGATGGATGAATGGATGGATGGATGGATGAATCCAGTCTTTTCTTTTGTCTCAAAATGTAAAAAAAATCAATAAATGTTAACAATCATTCAATGTTTTTAATTTTATAATTTAATGTCTACTGGCCAGAAAAGCCCCCTCTAAAAAATTAAAGTGTGCCACCAGTTGAAAATGAAGGGGTAGAAATGGCTCTTTTGATCATAAAGGTTGCAGACCCCTGGTCTAGTTATACTATGTTTGAAATACTAAAACAATGAAATTAGACAAAATATATTTCCCGGTTCTCTTTTGTGTGCGTATACTTGGACTAAACACAGGTTTGTAAAGCACTGACAGTGTTTAGAACAATATGCAATGTAAAGAAAAAGGATGATCAAATTTACCTACAGAAATTAACCTTATGTAAAGAATAAGTACAAATTTGGTTTACCATGCAAAACCTGCCACGCCGCTCGCTCCCTGGTACATAAACACATACTAATGTTTGAAAGTTACATTTAGCAGACCAGGTGTCAGTTGTCAGCTGTTTATCGGTCTGAGCTGCAAAACAACGAGCAGAAGGTGGGAAACCACGACGAGCCAACATGAAGGTGGGTTTTAATTTTGTCATCAGAACTGATGGGTGTTATTAGTTTTATAGAAGTAAAGTTGAAAAATGAAATCTAAACGATATACATTGGGATTATTTGACACATTTTGGACAAATGTATGAACTGATCAAGAACTGATTAAGATCAAAATAAGTTATTTATATGGGTATATTTCTGACAACGCTCAGTTGTAGTGATTTTTGTTTTTTCATTTTTGTTTTCTTGTTTTTGTGAAATGTGAACATAAAGCAAAAAAAATGCACGTATCATTAACTGAGAACATTCTGTAGAGGCTTTTTTTTTTGAGACATTAAAAAGCATCAGTACGAAGAAAAACTTAATTTATACTTCATATTTTATAACCTGAGGTTGGTTAAAAAATTCCAAGAAAAGGCAAAAATATATTCCAATAATTCTCAGTCAGGTCATCTGGACAGTTTCTTTTTCATCGAGATAGAGGGTGAAACATCTCTATGAAAAATAAACTCTCCAGATGAACCAACTGAGAATTATTGGATCCGACACCTTGATAATTGAGCATGAACTTGTTGGCTAAAATATATTGTTTACTTTCTAATTAAATTAAAGCTTTTGGATTCCAAGGAATGTGAGTGATGCTTGTTGTTCTCATATATAT